>VZTI01000409.1:123638-222488 GCA_013397865.1 Struthidea cinerea | reverse complement strand
CACAGAGAGAGATCTCATTATTTAGCATTATTATTCCCCTCCTGTGTGTTTGTTAAATAAATAGCTTTTCATCTCTTTCACTTTCCTTCGAGGAAATTTTTTTTTTTCCCGAACCTGGGGGGAGGGGTAGTTGCAACCTGACTTCTGTCAGAGGATATTTTCCTCCAATTTGTCCAAACTAGGACAATCAGACATTTTCATTTCAAATGTAAAACACTCAAGAGCTGACTACAACTGATGCTGGAATGTGTTAAGATCAGTTGCTTACAGCAAGAGCTGTACATTCAGAAACAAGGGTGAGATGTTCCCTGGAAGCATTCAGAGTGTGTCTAGTGCTGGCAGTGAAAGGGTGTATATATATATCCCTTCCCCTGTGGCAGAGGAGGTGTGTGAACTACTGTGAAAGGTCCCAGGAGGAAGATCTACCTGGGGCAATTTCCATTCCTTCCCTCCTGGTGGTTCAGAGCAGTGGTAAACTGGTGGTTTCCAATAGGAGAGCTGACTGGAATAGGAAGGTTAGCATCATGCCTTTTCTGACCTCCTGCGCCACTGCTGTGTGCATGAGAGAGTGAACAGAAACAATGAGAATTTCATGCTTGGTTACCTCTGTGCCACCCAGCGTGGTTGTTCAGAGGGGCAAAGTTACAATGCAACTCATCCTTTGATGGACAAGCAAATCAGCGCTGTCCTGTGCTGTGTTTTACTTCTTCACTTGCAGAAGAGTTTTTTGCAGCTGTTTGGGGTTGGTTGGGTGGTGGAGGGCCACAAAGATGATCAGAGGGATGATCATCATCCTCACAGCAGAGCACACCTCTGCTGTGAGGAAAGGCTGAGGGAGCTGGGGTTGTTTGGCTTTGAGAAGAAAAGGCTCCAGAGAGACCTCATGATGTGGCCTTTCAGTACTTAAAGGGAGCTTTTAAGAAAGATTGGGACAGTTTTTATCAGATAGGTTGCAACAGGACAAGGAGTAATAGCTTTAAACTAAAAGAGGATCAGTTTAGATTAGATACAAGAAAGAAGTGTTTTATAGAGAGGGTGGTGAGACACTGAAACAGGTTGCCTGCAGAGACCATGGACGTCCCATCCCTGGAAACGTTCAAGGTCAGGCTGGACAGGGCTCTGAGCAACCTGACTGAGTTGAAGATGTCCCTGCTTATTGCAGGTTTTGCCTTTGAAGGTTCTTTCAATCCAAACTATTCTGATGGCATGTTTCTTGTTCTGTATAGCATTGGTCGTTTTAGGTCACTGGGCCATTTTGAGGTCCCGGCTCTGTAAAGTGCAGGGTATATAATGCACAAAAGTGGTAGATGAATAATATCTAGTTATCATAATCCAACACCACTGTCAGGCAAGGTGACCTTATCTTGAAATGAAGGTGAAGAGTTGCAGCCATTTTGCAGAAGCCAGTCTGAGATCTCACCTTTAACAGGTGACACTAGAGCTCATATGGAAAATGATACAGAAACTACCCCAACGTGGCTCAGCAGCAGACCAGAAGAGTATGGTCCCTGTGTTACCACTGCGAAGTGTTTCTCACACCATCAGGCTTCTAGAAAATATTTATTTGCATGCTGATGGTGGGGTCTGTAGCCTTTTCAAAAGGGGCTAATAGTTCAGTCAACTTTATGACTTTTTCTTTGTTGTGCAAAACAGCCGATCCTATTATGATGCAAATGATAGATCCTGGGTTTTAACCTCAAGCTACTTCATCTGGGTGCCTGGGTTTTTATTGTCCTTAACTGAGCTGCACTTTCAGGCTATTTAGAGCAGTTCTTTTCAGGCTTGATTTAATTAAACAAAAACAAAAAACAAACAACAACAACAACAAAAAAAAAAAAAAAACAAAAAAAAAAAAAAAAAAAAAAACAACAAAAACAAAAAAAAAAAAAAAAAAAAAAACAACAAAAACAAAAAAAAAAAAAAAAAAAAGAAAAAAACAAAAAAAAACCAAAAAAACCCCAGAAACAAAATACTCAAAAACCCCCTAAACCAACCGAAAACCCAGCTACTCCCCCCAACAAGAAAAACAACACTAGACCTCAATTGCTCCAGACAAAGCAAAACCAAATCCCCCAACCCTCCCCAAGCACCGCAACCAAACACCCCTGGTGCCTCCCCCGCCCCCAAAAAAAACCCCTACCCAAACCCACCCAAAACCAAACCCCCCAAAAAACTTCCAAAAAACCCCAGAAAAAAACCCAAAAAATAAACCAAGCCAAAAGAACCAAACCAAACTGATAATACAACCCAAAGTCTGCTTGAATGTTTTTGCCACATTATAGCATTCCAAGTGGTTTACTCCCACTGACTTTAATAAAACCAATGTAACTTTAGTGTGGTAGCAGTAACTCAGGGTCTATGTGACATACAACATTTTTGTTACCAGGTAACTGGTGTGATAGCAAACACCTCCACATGATCGTAGCTGAAACCTGCAAAAGGCCGGTTATCTGGACCTTTAAGGCTGATGTCCATGTGCAAGTTGGTGTGAATTTTTTTACTGTGATATGCTTTCTGGTTTGTCTACTCTTGCTTAAATTATGTTTAGATTGTTATTTCAATTGATCCAGCTTCAATTTCTCTTAGAACATTACAGCACAACCCTATGAATTTTGATGGTTAGTTTTTGCTTTTGTTGAATTAAAAATACAGAGATGAACTGGAAGTATGGATCTAGTTTTCACCCTGTTTTTGAAAAAAGAAAATTGTTTTCTCTGTAAATGAACACAGTTGAATGAGCTTAAGCAATGCGTTTGCATCTTTGATGGCAAGGCCTTTGTTTCTTTACCATCGTTACTGTTCATAGTGCTTACTTCCCTCTGAGGGCATCCATCCTCTTGGATTGCTTCAGCTCCTGAGGGATCCTGTTAAAAAAACTTGAGTGTGTGTTCATGGTAGAGTGGCTTTAGGAAGGAATGTTTCTTTGACCATTGTTAACTTGACTGTTTTTCATCCAGTCTCACCTGGAGATGTATAATCAGGTGTTAAACTTCTTTTCAAAATTATGAATCCAGGTCTCAGCAGGCTGGAGAAGCTGCCAGCTGAAACTTGATGAAGTTCGACAAAGGCAAAAGCAAAGCCCTGCAGCTGATAACAGATAAACACCTTGCAGCTGTAGCAGCTGGGTGATGACTGCATAGAAAGCAGCTTTGCAGAAAAGGGCTTAAGGACCCTAGGGGCCAAGTTGAACGTGACTTATAGTCTTCTTTTGTATTGGTGAAGTCTAGCTGTGTACTGGATTGTGTTAGTAAATTTGCAGGAAACAGCTTGAACAGTACAATTTTTTTCTTCTCTCTTCTGTGCTCAAAACACTGCCTCTGGAGTACTGTGTCCAGTTTGGGACACTTCAGTACAAAAAAAAGCCACTGATAAACTAGAGGGACTCCAGCAGAGGATGAATAAGATGATTAGGAGGAGGAGCTCAATGAGCTGGTTTGGAGTGTGAAAACCAGAAGGCTGAAGAGGAGCCTTGTTACTGTCTTAAGTACTAGTGGGTGACACTGAGGAAGACAGAGCCAGACTCTTTTCAGAGAGGTGCAGTTGTAGAATAAGAGGTAATGAACACAAGTGACAGTGAAGGAACTTTCATCTCGGTAGAAGGGAGTTTTCACAGTGAGATGATAGAGTGCCCATGGTTGCAGATATCTAAGGGTCTTCACTAGTGGATTTTTGACTATTTCATCTAACCTCAAAGTTGGGTCTAACTTTGCAGTGAGTCCTGTGAGCAGAGGCTTGGACCACATGACCTTCCAAAGGCATTGTTCTGATTTTTAGAAAAAGCAAACTGATTTAATGTAATTGCTTTTTGAACCATATGACCATATGACTGGTCGTGCCCCCAGTTTCCATCACTTACGTACATCACTAATGTATCTGATTAGAAATGAAGAAAAGTGGATTATTACACCAGTATTATACCCACTCCCATCTTAATGGACTCAACTCATTAAAAGTGTAATAAATAACATATATCATAAATGTCTGAATGTGTTTGTGAGCATAACTGTGCAGAATGAAGGGAAAGGATCCCTCAGTAATATGAAGGTCCATTAGACAGATCTTTCTGTAGTTTATTTAAAGCTCCCATACTCCAATCTCTGTATATTAGGCAGTGAAATCTTGACTATGCAATCTGTACTGTTTAAATCTTCCTCATATGTCGAAGAGCATCTTCAGAGCTGATCTATAGCTTACCTGCTCCATGGCACTTAAAATACTACACTAAAGGATGTCATTTTTTTGTTTTACAGAGACTGGGAAGAAGGGAAAGTTCTTATTTTTGATGACTCTTTCGAACATGAAGTATGGCAGGATGCTGAAAGTTATCGCCTGATATTCATTGTGGATGTGTGGCACCCAGAGTTAACAGCACAACAGAGACGAACCCTTCCTGCTATTTAGGGGGTTTCTTCTGATGCGTGGAGCAGAGGAGCATTAACTCCTTTGGAGTATGAAAATAGGATTAATTTATCCAGCATACAAAGTATACAAGCATTTTAAGGGTAAGAAAAGATAAGGATGACATTCTACAATCAGAGTGGACTTGGTTTAAAAAAAAAAAAGAAGAAAAAAAAGAAGCCATGTTTTGTTTCATATTGATACAGCACTGATGTGTATTGTTTTTCTGGCTGCAAATCGGAAAACAAGTCTTGTCAGCCAAAAAGCAATAGGTCTGGGTTTTCAAACTGAGGAATGTGCAGATGTTTTTGCCATGCCTGTATTTTCTTTACAAAACCAGTTGGTCAGTCACCTGCTCAACTATGTTCAGGCACAAGATTTATGATTCTATATCTAGGGAATACTTCCTGGGCTTCTGTCTGGGAAGAAACATGTAAGATATTTGCAAACATATGCACACAGTCGACTTTGAAAATCAGTATGCAGTTGTAATGTTAGCTGCTTTAGGCATAGAACATGTCCCTATGTTATCACTGTAGATAATGTGAATGGATTATGTGTGTTTTGTACTTTTTCTACCTGAGTAACTGTATTTTTCTAGCTTAATTATGAACAAATCTTCTTTAATTAACCACTATTTTTAAAAAAAGGTGATATATATACAAGTGTGTCTCTAGCTATCAGCAGAAGGAAAACACTGTATATGAACAAATTTCATTTTTGCCAAGTGTGGCCTTCTTTCACCTTCCTGGAAATGCAAACAGGAACTTGCATAATAGCTGCCTAGTGAAGCTTTGTTCTTCCAAAACAGAATAGTTCTCTTAGTTAGCAGGTGACCTTCAGTTTGATAATGTGATTTTGGAAAATGTTGAGCAAATCTGACATTTTTAGGCTCGGATCTTAAAGTACTTGACAGTTCTTAGGATTATATGGTGAGCTGCTGTTTCTCCCATCATTACAAAAGCTTCTGTTGTGATATCCTTTTTCTACCCAGCGAGGGTCTGGGTCACTTCCTTCCAGGGGGTCCTCCTTGGCTGCCCTTGGGTGGTCATTCAGCAGAAAAAAGTAATATATGAAGAATTCCTTGTGCTTTGGGCAGAAGGACAAGGTCTGCTTCCTGCCAGAATGCAGAGCAGACAAAGAACTTCAGGTTATTAATTCATATTAACTTCCACTGCCAGCATCCTACAGATCCTCTAATTGACCTAATGGTGTTTTCCTTGTCTTGAAATGTGTGACATAATGCTGAAGTAGTCTGATCCCAGTACTGTTTACAGTGTGCTCTGTATTTGCCATACAGAATTTACTACATGGTAAAAAGGCCTATTTTCAAGAAAGAAAACTAGTTGGATGTTTAAGCAGTTGGCAGATGTTTTGGGCCTGTACTGTTTAATGGAAGACGGAGGGTGCAGGACCCTCCACTTTTAGCTTCTGAGAACACTAACAGGAGAGAGAGCAGAGAGTGCGCTGCTGATTACGGCTGGCTGTTATCTCCTCACCTGCAGCACCAGCTGGGTGTGGACAGGTGTGCTAGGATGCTCTGGGCATCATTACTGAGGGTTGTGAGTGACAAACACTAAGCAAGGAGACCCTGAGGTTACTTTGTCTCCACAGCTTTGACTTCTTTGTTCGAAAGACACAGAGCAGTTTTTGTTTGTGTGGTACTCAGCAGTTTATTACTGCAGAGTCTATGTCGCGGCGTCGAAGTATCGTGACCTGAATGTCACGTTTGCTGAGGCAAACTGCAGATAAGAGCTTTGCATTCCCATAAACTGAAGGCTTTTCAGATTTTGTATTTTACTAGGTAATTAAATCTTGTAATGCCATATAACACATGGTGATTGCACCATAAATTTGTGTAACCAGTTTCTGGAAGTGTGCACTTTAATTTCCTTTTTTGAATATTAAACTGATAAACCCTCTTTTATCAAGAGTCACTTTTAGACAGCTAAGATAATTAGGTTTTAACATGTTGTCCATATCAAAAATAGTCATGAGACTACATACAAAGTACAAGAAAGTAAGAGTTCGCAGTTAATAATAATGAAAAACTGTAAAGATTTATAAGTTTCACACTTTAGAAAATATAAAAATACTTCTGGAGATCATTTGGAGAATCATGCAAAACTGGAAATAAGGTACTTGTTATTGTGGGGGGTAAAAATGTTTTTTAAATCTCCTGTTAGCTGTCAAGTCAGAGCCTATATTTTGTATCTTTTTGAAGTGATCAAGCAGTACAAATTATAAGGTAATTTTCTAAAATAGAGACAGTGTGTGTAAAGAAAAAAATCAAGAACTTTTTGAACAAAAATTGATGGTTTAGGAATATTTTTATTAATGTTGCATTTTAGCTTCTATAGCTCAGAGTAAATGCTAAAGGAATGGTAAAAGTTTTGGAGCTTTATTTATGAAAATCCATGCCGTCCTTCAGATTATTTCATTGTTCCTTTGAAGGCTCATACTTTATCTTGTCCAACTGCAATTGGCGAATAGATAAAATTGGCAGATAGATGAAAGTAATCTCCCCAAGATGTGTGTGTGCCAGAGTAGCACTGTTTATTAGATTGTGTAGTGATACATTGGCCATTTAAAAATCTTAAGTGCCTCGAATAAGACAAGGTGTTCCTGCAGCGCTGAAGTGAATCTATTCTATGCCCAGCTGTCAGGGAGCTGAGAGTGAATAATTTCGTTAGGTCCAGTTACTGGATTATCTCTATACATGGGGAGGATATACAGAGCAGACTGCAGAAATTATGCAGTGAATTATTGTCATATTATTTTAGGTATTCCTGTTTGCCAACTGGTATTTTATCTTGAAAAGGCTTTTCAACATTGGAAATGCCAAGGGAAGAAGTGAATGGAAGTGTTTTCTTTAATGGAGATCCATTGCAATTTGCATTTTTTTGGTTAGATTTATTTACAGAAGGAAATGACGGACAAGGGCAATATAGTTTGTAATACAGTATGTACTCATCGTGATGCTAGGAGCCTGTTGTTACCTTGATTGCACAGAGTCTGTGTAAGAGCCTACAGTTAAATGCTGGCTTCATCCAGTTATATACAAGGCATCATATGTATTTATTCATATCACAGTTAAAGAAAACAAATAATCCTTTGCGAGGTTTGGTCCTCGAGGACTAGATTTCAGTGGTATTTGCACTTCTTGGGCAGAACAAGAACTACTTTGATGAACAGTGATTGTAACAGATCATCACAAAGGTTCAGTGGCAGTGGGGCTAAGTGTATTAACAGTGAAAAATCACAAACCAAAGTATTTCTTCCTTAATGCTGCAGTATAATAGCAAATGTCTGTCTTTTTTTGTCTCTTTGGGTTTTTACTTTCTGCTTTAAGCACATTCTCTTTGACAAATCCAAATGTCTTTGAGTCTCTGTGAGCCCAGGGAAGGGAAGGGAGCTATATGCTTCTACCAGGACTTGACATCCTTATTTCCTGTAATAGGTGGTGATGATGTCAGAGGAGGGGGAATGGAAGAAATCCCAAAACAAATGGGCTCAGTCACCTTATTTTTTTAATGTTCCTGCAAGTTTCTGCTTCTTTTTCTGACTCCTGTGTTGCCTTGCTGGGACCATCCACTGCCTTAAAGACTTGCTCTCTATCATGGAGGCCAGGTTTTGTATCAATGACATGTTGCTGCAGTAAGAGGTTAGTCTGAGTAAGGTTATTCTGTACAAAAACTAGTGGGTAAATCCCAGGTGTGTTGATAGGATCTGGCAGGATGTCCTTTCTGCCCTGTGCAAGCATAAAATGTTGTTGTAGATAAAGGCAGTATTTTGTTAGTCCCTCTGTTAGGGCTAACCATGTCCACCTGAATTATATCATCACTTCAGTGTAACACTTGAGAATTCAGTGGGTGTTCCAGTGCACATTAAAAACCCTTGTGCCCATTATCATCTCATTTTGTATCTATGGTTTACACTGCTACCTTTGATATATTGTTGCCAACTGCTTCTTCTAGTATATTGTCAATGTATGGCAATTTAATTGAAGACTAAAAATGTGTACAGTGATTGTAACTGTTTTAGGAAATAAAGTCACTGCACATGCAGTTTGATAAGTTGTTCTTTTATTTCTTTAATCCGGTTTCCATTTCAGTGAGGGGATGGTACTCTGCAGCTAGAGCAAACAGAGATTTAACAAACTGATCTTTGGCATTTCAGTTCTTCTATTCTTCAACATTTCCTTCTAGCAGAAACTTGTACTGAATAATTAATTCTAAGTTTTCCTTTTTCATTTTAACCATGGCCCGCATCTGCAATCGGCATACCTTTCTGGCTCACGCTTTTTCCTGACTGCAGGAGGGAAGGGGGTAAAAGGCTCTGCAGAGCTTTCATTTGCTGCTGTGACCTAAATGAAACAATCTGGATTGAACCATAAATTACTGCTGAATTTGTCCAGTGTGTCTCCCTGGAACCCCTCCTTCACACGTGCACACACATGCACATGCACATGTCTTATAGGCTCCTGAGTTGCCTGTGGAAAAACACATCATTAAAATTAAATAATTGCATTTCAAATTGTGCGCGTCTGCTGCTCACACAGCTCATTCCACTTAGCTGACAGTTTTAGAAGGGCTTCAGTAGTTAAGAACCATTTTTGCTAGATACTGAAATGTGACCCCTGTATAAGCTGCATGGATGAGGCAGTCACAAAGTGTCATGTTGAATGGCATTATGCTGGCACTGGGGTTCTTTTTTAAAAGCAAAATCTTTCTGTAAAACTCAAGTACTCTGTAGATGCTGATGATTCTGCCCTCTGACCCAGATTAAACTTGCTGATTACAGTGTAAAGTTTAAATTTGAGATGCTTTTCTTTAAATCACACTTAAAACCTTCACTTCTATAAAATGACCATCCCTGATGGAGTCCTCAGGTGCACTATTGACACACCCTGGTTTCTTTAAACAGAGAATGCAGTCCCACCATTTCCAATATTTTAATGTCATAAGTCAAAAAGAAAGGGAAAAAAATTCAATTCTTTGTATATGGACAGACTGCTGTGCCAGTAGAGGTTTCTCAGTTCTCGTTCAGCGCCGGCCGCACGGACAGATGGCTGGTGACGGTTGTAACTTGGTCAGGAAACACGAAGGACTTGTTATCAAGCGAAACGCATGTGTGCGTGCGTGTGTCTGTGTGTGGTGTGCTCTGTGGGGTTCTGGCATGGTGGAAGTCTGTTCATGGATCTCTGCTGGGCACGTGAGAGCTCAGTCCAGAGCCAGCAGCGGTTGGGTGTTCTCACTTTCCCCCTGGTCTTCATGTTTCAGCGTGCCAGCTTCCACCACAGACTGGGACCTGAAAGCAGGAAAACACACATGCTAGCAAGAAGCACTCACCTCCCTTGGGTGCCCGTGCTTCCTTTTATGATCTTTGCTTCACTCCATTTTCATCTTTATGGCTTTTTAATTATTTTCTGTGGAAAGCATAAGGAATTTGAGAAACACTCCTTTAAATATAAGCTGGGAAGTGACTCGTGATCTCAAATTCTTTCAAAATATTTAGTGCTTACCTACTATCCATAGTGCTGAACATGCTCAGCAACTTAAAGACCTGGCCCTGCAATACCATGAGGTCTGTTGGTGCTCAGTGTTTCCCTAGGCAAAGCTCTGTATGCAACTGCTCACTGGAAAGCAAAGTCATTTGCACAGGTGCTTGCAGGAGTGAGTGACAGCTCATGCTTGTTGCAAATCCTGAGAAATACAAGTAGGTGAATCACATTTTACTGATGCAGGGCTTTACAGGGCAGAGCTTCCACGAGGTACCCAAGACCAATAAAGAAGACAGAGTTAATATGACAATGAGGGAGCTTCTGGCGTGCCCAGTCCTGTAGTTTATCTCCCTGTCTGCACCCTTGAAGGATAACTTTATTCAGGGTTAGTCCATTTTGAATTCATTTGTCTTCAGTGTGAGAAGCATAGTTTATCCTTTGTTATTAATAGATTAAAAAAATCCCAAAATGGAAAACAGGAGTAAACACTATAGAAAGAGGAGCATCATGATTTCTTGCAATAACAGAAGCTGAATGGGCTCAAAATAGTGGGAAAGTTCAAGACTTTCATTTTCTGAGGTCTGTGTGCACTAATGTTTGCTTGCTGAGCTAAGGAAGGAGGATCTGATGAGTTTATGGTTACAGAGATATGTTATCCTCCATTTTCTCTGTTTTGGGCTAGGAGTCGCCTCCCAGTTTGGAGGAGACAATGAGCTTCAGAGCAAGAATCTGGAACTTCTAGAAAGGGAACTTTTTCATAAAGGGGGTTAGAGTCATCTGGACCAGGCATTCACATAGTGCATAGTATTGTTATAAAGAGCCAGTTTTCTCATGGATAGCTTTTAGAATTAGGGGTAGTTCTCATTCCATACGTGATGCATTTGTAGTTCCCAATTGTTCATTTATACTTTAGCTATTTTGTGAGATTAGATGTCACCTCTCTTTTGATAAGAATCCTTAATAAATTGCATCCTTTGGTACTGCAGGACTGAATACCATGACTGTGAATAACTTGTATGATAATTATTCTTATGCCTGGAGCTTTCATTAAAGCATAATAAAAAAAATTTCATTAAAAAAAAAAACCTCCAAAGAAAGATAACAAAAACTGGATGCTCAATGGGAAGATTTTATGCCATAATTTTCAAAGAAATTGTGTTTGCCCAAATGTTTTTACTGTGTATTTTTTACAGATATGACGTGCATAATGCTTACGATTGCATTTTAATATAGAGAAGCAACTGATCTGGGAGATTATGTGAAATGACAATTTATATATTTCTAGTATGAGGCATCAAAAACTAATCATGTGGCTTTCAAACTATTACGGAATGGATTCAAATCGCAACATCATCAGGTTTTTATTTTCCTTTTGACTACCCGACTAAATTATTATTAAACAGTACCTGATGAATACTTGTCACCAGTGTATTTTTTCTGTCTGACCCACTGCCCTTCAATGGATATAAAAAGTTGCGTATCCTTTGCAGCATTTGCCAGCACACAGCAGAAAGTTTCTGCTCTAAGTCAACTGTGAAAAATCTCAACATTTTTCCTTTTGGGATCACTGCTGATCATCTCTGCTCTCATCTCATTGCACACTCAAAAATTCTTGCATCTGTAACAGCAAGATACCAGATTCTCCACCATACTGGCACTTGGATGCACACCACCTTGGGAGCAGCATAATCCCAAAATCTGTGTGCAGGTCCTATGCTGTTCCTTTTCACAAGGAAACAAAACATGCAGAGCACTGAGTAAATGTGTTGTAACCCACCTGACCTCCAAATGCAAGATGCCAAATGGTTCAAATGCTATGCCCAGCCCTTCTGAATAATGTGAAGAGAGATCCAACTGAGATTTTTGTATCTGCCAAGCTCTGCAGCAACAATTTCTTTTCTGTTTCTGCTAAAAGCTGCTTAGATTACGATCCTAAAATAAGCAATTCTGATACATATCTCTAGGGTACAGTCATGGTTTGAACAATCATCGCTATTTTCTAAGACACCACAAAAAAAGGACTTGTGTTTGGATTTCCATTTTCCAAATACATCAGGGGTTTCTTTGCTGTAAAGTGTTTCCAGTTTTGTTTTTAACTTACTTTTTATGTAGAAAAGCAGAAAAACAGTCTATTCTGAACAAGATTCAAAAATACCTTTTTCATATTCTTCATTTATGGCAAATATTAAAAATGTAGATAGTTGGGAAAGGATTTTGACAATATGAATCAATGCATCTCACAATCTAATGTAATAACTTAGCATGAGATGTATATTTCACCAGCCCAAAACATCCTGAATTTGCACAGGTGCTTGCAGGATTCTCTTTATTTAATGACAGAGAAAAGATGATTTGCAGTAGGGCACAGTTGCAGAAAGCATTTTCAACTGACCAGTAACTGTAGCATCACAGAATCACAGAACATGCTGAGTTGGAAGAGACCCATCAGGATCATCCAGTCCAACTCCTGGCCCTGCACAGGACACCTCAAGAGTCACACCATGTACCCAAGAGCATTGTCCAAATGTTTCTTGAACTCTGTCAGGCTTGGTGCTGTGACCACTTCCCTGGGGAGCCTGTTCCAGTGCCCAACCACGATCTGGGTGAAGAATCTTTTCCTGATATCCAAAATAAATCTCCCCTGACCAGCTTCATGCCATTTCCTCAGGTCCTGTCACTGGTTAGGAGAGTGAAGAGATCAGTACCTGCCCTTCCACTTCCCCTCAAAAGGATGCTGAAGACCACAATCAGGTCTCCCCATCTCCTCCAGGCTGAAGAACCAAGTGACTTCAGTCAGTCTTCATACAGCTTCCTCTCCTGTCCCTTCACCATCCTCATTTCTCCTTTGGACACTCTGTAATAGCTTAATACCTTTCTTATATAGTGGTGCCCAAAACTGCTCCCAGCACTCGAGGTGAGGCTGTCCCACACAGAGCAGAGTGGGACAATCCCCTCCCTTGCCCAGCTGGCAATGCTGTGCCTGATGCCCCCCAGGACACAGTTGGCCCTCCTGGCTGCCAGGGCACTGCTGAATCACATTGAGCTTGCCATCGACCAGGACCCCAGGTCCCTTTCCACAGCACTTGTCTCCAAGCTCTTGTTCCCCCACACTATTCACACAACCAGAGTTACCCCATCCCAGGTGCAGAATCCTTGTTAAACTCCATATGGTTGGTGATTGCCCATCTCTCTAATTTGTTGAGGTCTCTGTGCAGGGCCGTCCTGCCTTCGAGGAAGTCAACAGTTCCCCCAATTATTGTTGTAAGTATTCCTTCAAGTCCTGCATCCACATTGTTAATGAAGATGTTGAAGAGTACAGGGCCTTAGACGGAGCCCTGCAGAACCCCTCTAGTGACAGGTTGCCAGTCTGATGTCACCCCATTCACTATAACTCTGTGCCTGACCCATGAGGCAGTTGCTCACCCATCACATGGTGTGTTTTTTCAGCTGGACGTTGGATATTTTGTCAAGAAGGATACTGTGATAGACAGTATCAAAAGCTTTGCTGAATTCCAAGAAGATTTCATTAAGTGGCTTTCCTAGATCAGCTAGGTGGGTTACTCTGTGGTAGAATGAAATCTGGTTTGAAAAGCAAGACTTTCTCCTCATCGCCGCACTGGCTGTGGCCAGTGACTGCATTATCCTCCAGGTGTTTTTCAATACCTCCCAGAATATTTTTTCCATTATTCTACTGGTCACTGAAGGAAGATTAACAGGCCTGTAGTTTCTGAGGTCCTCCTTCTTGCCCTCCTGGAAAATTGGGACATTTGCCATCTTTCAGTCTGCTGGGACCTCTCCAGATCACCAAGACCACTGAAAAATCCTCTAGAGAGGTATTGCAGTGACATCAGATAACTCTTTGAGCATTGTCAGATATGTATCTCATCAGGCCCCATAGATTAGTAGGGATCCAGCTGGACCAGCAGATCCCGCATGAGTTCAGGGTCAGCTGGGAATTGATCATTCTCACTGTCATGGTCCTCCAGCTCCAGGCACTGAGATCCCCTGTATTTTTTGACTGTAGAAATTAATATAAGACAAATACTGTTTGGAAGAAGCATCCTATGTGTTGGTTTCATCTGTCTTTTTTGTATCCAACATATTCAGTTCAAGGAAAGCAGTCACATTCTAGGTATGTGCAAGTTTACACACTATTTACGGGGGGTTTGTATGCTGGCTCTAGCACTGAGCCTAGGACTAAGACTAGCTCTTATTTTAAAAGTACCTGTTTTAGCTGCATCAATGTTTTATTCAGAGGACTTCACAACCACATTTCAAATTTTTAAGAGAATCTGATCATGGCTCTTGAAAATGTGTGTATGTGTCTAATTGCACCTTAACCTCCTATGGAAAAATAAATTGCAGTCAGACACCAAAGTACCTTTGCCCTGACTCATCTTTGTAAATCGCAACCTTTGTTGCATTCAAAGCACCCTCTCGCGCAACAATTCAAGCCGTTTTGATTTAAAATGGTAAATGAGCAGTACAGAACTTCCCTTGTTTGGCAAGCAGGGTTTAAGCTTTGGCCCTGTCGATGCAGTGGATACTCTTCTGGTGGTATCCCATGGCCAGCAGAAGTTTTTCATGGCACCAGACAAAAGCATTTTTGTTTTGCTGCCTTTCCATATCAGTATGTTCAAATACCTGATGGGGTGGAGTAGTAGAACACAAAAGAATCATCTCAATGATACTCAGTGACAGAAGAGGCAACAGACACAGATGGGAATACAGGAACTTCCACGTTTTACTGGGCAATGGACTAACACTGAAACAAATTGCTCAGAGAGGTTGTGGAGTCTTCGTGCTTAGAGATATTCAGAATCCAGATGGACACAATCCTGGACAACCTTCTCTAGCTGATCCTGCACTGAGCAGGGGGTTGGGTAGAAGATCTTCAGAGGTTTCTTCCTCAACCTTCTTGTGATTCTGTGCCCACAGAAATACCAGCTTCCCTGTACCATCCCAATTCACCTTTCTCTATCCTGACAGGGGAACTATTTTCTTTAAAAATTGATTATGCCTTTGGGGTGTCAACTTTCACAGTGTGGATGACATTTAGCTGCTAAACATAGATATCTATGGCCATTTAAGGCACCTTAGGGTATCCAAAACAACTGATTAGACAACTGAACGTTATGGCTCTGGGTTTTATAAAAGACTTGTAGAGGACTCGTCCTTCTGGAGTAACAGATGGAGGTCAAGAGGCCATCATAGTGCCAAAAACCATTTAATTATACTTTGCAGGATGAATACAGCTACTTTGTAATGTTCAAGAAATGTCTGAGTCATCTTGACCTGGGCCAGATATGAACTAATCATCTAAGCAGGAAACAGAATTTGCATTGGCCTTCTCCTGTCAATACATTTTCGTCACTTGTGTTTTGATTCATCTCATCATCAGACATCTATGGTCACTCTGTGCTATAAATGGCAGAGAAATAAACATTCTCAGGGTGCTATTCATCTGACTTGTTCTAAACATATGGTATGAACGTACGATTCATGGGTTACCTACATTCAAGTCCCTGTTTTGATGAGTTCTCATCTGTTAAAACCAGGGAGAACAGGTTTCATGAATTATGAGGCAATGTTTCCTACATATCATAGCCACAAATGCCTCACACCTTCAATATTCACCTTCACTATATTATCTTCAGTACTCACCAGAAATGTGACACTTGTCCTGTCACATTTCTGTCCTGTGTGTGCTGCAACTCTGGAATTATGAATGAGTATATTTGAATTCAAAACCTTCTGGTTTCCTTCTTGTTTCTGATAAAAATTCTCAGTAGCCAGTTTGAAAGTTGCTTGGCTGTGGAGGATCTGGTTGGCTTAAATTTTAACACAAGTAGACAATTGTTTGTATCACACAGATAGGGTCACTGCCCTCAGCTGGCAGACACTGTGCCTGTCTTTCTTTAACATGATCCATGTGGGAGACTTAGCTCCTGTAAGTGTATATGATGACAGTACTAGGAGCTAAATCTGAAGTAATTAAAAGGCAAGTCGATGCCCATAGACTTTACTAATCTAGATTCCAAGACTAGGTAAGCTTGCTTAGGAGAACAAAATGAAAATGGAAAGAGAAATGAATTCTAAGTCTCATTTCTGAACCCTGGGTACCATTTGAGTGTGGTCCATTTAAAACGTCAATCAAACCCCCCATGGCTGTTTAACTGTTCAGCAAGAATATTTGGAAGTCTGGAAAATCAACAGTACCCAGCTGTTTCTCCAGCAGGCCAGCCATATATTTCAAATGACAGCACTGCATAGGTATGTACATCAATATCTAAGAGAACAGATGGCTTTATGTGTGTGGCCACTTTTATGCAACTCCCTCCAATTCAGTCAAAAACCATGTAAGAAGACTGGATGCAGACCTCCTAGCTGTGCTGATTTCAGAAGGCTCTCGTCAGAGTATAGCTGCAGTCAATCAGCTCACAGGAATTGATGTTTGTTGGGTATCAGTTTTGTTTCCCATAAAAAATACAGTACAAAATCCTGGGCTGAGCTAACAGTAAGTGCCAGCGTATCACAGCATGTTTGTCTTAAGAGACTTCTTCCAATTCTCTGATCCCTCATTTTATGCTTTTCTTCACAGGAATGCTGATGTGCTGCAGCCCACAAGAGTGAGGACGTATTTGTGCTGGGCTTCCTTTCAGGGGGTTTGTGAAAGAGAGGAGGGTGGCATGTTTTCTTCCCTAAATGCAGGAGGCTTCAAGCTCTCAGAGTGACACGCTGCAGATCACACAGAGTTTTCTACTGTTTTCTACCTCTCACCTCCCATCTGCTCATTTCCTTTAAATTCCATTCAGATTTCACCAGCACCCTAGGGCTGTTCGTCTCCCAATTATTTATTCCCTTTACAGAACATTATGAGTATTTTTTAAAATCACACTTGTGAATGTTTGTATTGACAAGGTCCGAGGGACATTTCTTTCTCTGCTTTTCTCCTTCCATCAGACTGGGGGGGGCAGGGAGGGGGTGCAGCACCTCAGAGTGTGCTCTGCAACACCCCGCATTCAAATGTATGGCTTCACCAGGTGGGAAAAACAAGGCTTTCTCCGTGGTATCACAGAAACAGTGCAGATGTACAGGTGTCAAGTAATTGTGGCAAAAGGTACCCTTTTTTTATTGGAAGTGCTTGAAAAGGAAATGCTCCCCAGGTGGTGTGGGCAGATGAAGCCAGCCCTGCTCAGCAGTGCACAACCCCAGCGCAGCAGCCATGGCATGTGGTTCTCTGACCAGGCTCACGAGCCCTGCTCAAATCTCTTGCCAATGCAATTCTACAGCTTCTGCACTGGTGTTGGCTCTCAGCTCTGCATTAAGACAGCAGAGTGTTGTGCCACAGAGACCTGCCCGGAGGGGCAGCTTTGGTACACCAACTGCAGCAGTGCAAAGAGATGCAGCAGCACCAATGTCTAGGTGCCCAGGTGGGCTGTGAAGTGATCCACTGGCATGATGAGTCAGGGGCAAGAGCAGCATGAAAACTCTGGCATAACCTTGCTGCCAGCCCAGGGCTCAGCCCTCGGGACAGTGGTGACAAGCTGCCGCACTTCCCAAACGGAAGCTTTGTGGCCACGGTGGCAGCAGTGACCATCTTTCTCCCTGGTGGTGAGCACACCCTGGTGAGAGGCCTCCGAGGAGTGCCTTGGCACATCAAAGTCGGGGGCAGCCCTGGCCCAGACCTGTAACTGCATGTGTGAAGAAGACTCTGTGAGTACACCTGCACCACTAAAGAGGCAACTGCTGCAGAGTGAACCCCAGAACAAGACCCCTCATGCTCCCTGTGCACACCAGTTCTCGCTATGCCCCTTTGTTCCCAACAGCTGGCCACAGCTGCTTCTCTCCACCGCAAACCCTCAGCACAGCTCACTGTAAGGAGTGCACAAAGAGGGATAGGGATGACACTGCACCATGTTTCACTCAAACCATGGCCTGGCTGTCTGAGCACCCAGTCCTGACCCACCCCTTAGCCCACACTACTCTCCAAGGATGTAGTGCGTATCCTTTGGCTCTTGCTGTAAAAACAGGGTTCTGGTGGGCTATGACAAGTTCTCAGCTTATTGCAGGCACTCTGAATTGTATAAACATACAGAAATGCTTAAGTGTTTGACACAGCACATACACTCTCATGTCACCAGGCCACCAAGACCCAGATGGGACCAGAGCATATGCAGGGCAAATGCAGCCAGACTCTTCTTGGCAGGCCCTACCCCTGAGTAATGTGGACAGGAGCTGGTCTGTGACGTCAGCCTTGGAATTAGGGTGCACATCTCAGTCTTTTTTCATCAGTGTGGATTTCCCTGATATTTCCTTCTCCTAAATGTTCTGAGCTTCTGTGTCAAGATCTTGCCTCAGTCCAGGGCAGGGGAAAGGCGTGGGTGGGAGCTTTTCCTGTCCATTTCCTTTCTCTGCTATAGGCTGAGTTTTCCACATGTTTTTTTTCTTGTGGAAGGAATAGGAACACCTGCTTCAGACAGGAGTTCCTGGAAGACCCCTAGTCCTCTGGAATCCAATATGTCACCTGTCACATGGTAAGCCTAGTCACAGGATCAAATAAAGACAACACTGCAGTAGCAAACACCAATTTACATCAGATTCAGCAGAGCTGTTATGAAGTGTGCAGAATTTGATATCTCAAAAAAGGATTTCAGGCCAGGTAATGAAAAAAATTTCTTCTCACACTTTATGAATATTCACACATGAATACCCATGCACTTGCCATCACCACTCATGCTTTTCCTGCTTATTCCCATTTCCTTGCCCACCAAGGTCTCTGTCTAGCCCAACAGCTTCCAGTCCCTTTTTTTAGACAATCCAGTCCTTTAGTCCTGCCTCGTCTTTCAGTCTGCCTTTTTTTTGCTTCCATTCAGTGACTCCAGTTCTCAACATCTCAGCCAGATCTGCCACTGAGTCATAGTCTCTTCACTGTGGCAATAACAGGGAGGACAGAGCCCTAAGAGCAAAGGGGATCAGTCTTCCTACTTCCCCATCATACATCAGAAGTCTCCTAACCTTCAGAAGAACAGCACTACAGCATGAAAGCAACCCCTGCAGATGTACTATTTAGAGTGGAAAGTCAAGCACTACCACAGAGTGAAAAGCCAAAATGTAGGTTGTGGGAGCAGCAGTCACTTGGCCAGGTGTGTGTGGGTGTTGTGACCTGTGCATTGCGCCCTGGTCCCAGGACCATACACTGTTCTTTCTCAGAGGGCTCTTTCTCCCTCAGTGCTCAGCATACACAGTGCTGTGCTAGTAAGTGGCTTTTTATTTTGCTTTCTTCTGGTGATTCAGTGTGTGGCTCTGTGACATATTTGCTGCATATTAGACCAAGCCTGCTCCGAATATAGCCTTTGCTAATTCTCTCCTGAGCTTTTCTGTGGAGTTTATCGATGCAGTACTTGTGTGCCTCTCTAATGCCAATTCATTTACTGCCATAGCATGACTATGAGAGTTGGTTTTCTTTTAATTTTCATTTGGCACGTGGAGAGCTGAAATGCAGCGAGATTAGGGTACAAGTATTCTGCTGATGGGGTGCCCAGTGCTGAAGGTCTGATTTTGCAGAGCCCTCAGCCTTAAGTGGCAGCTTGTGTGTAGAAAGCACATGTCCCATGGATTTCTGTTGCAGGCAAGCGCTGGGTATTTCTGGAAATGAGACCCCAAAGTCTGTAGCTTGACAGGTTGAAAATAAGCAATGTGCAATCTCACCATCTGTGTGAAGTTTGGCTTAAGCTACTTGCCAGGCTGACACAGGGGCTCAGGGGAAGGGGAGAGCAGGATCTGCTTCTCAAGGGCTGCACCCAACAGACTGAACCGAAGGATCGTTCCTTGTCTCCATGAGCCATTTGCTTGCCCACCAAGTGTGTGTCCTGGCCCATCTGCTTCCAGTCCTTCGTGCCCACCTTGTCTTTCAGTCTGCCTTGTGGCTCCCATCCCAGTGACCCAAGTCTCCAGTACTCCAGATGGGTTCACCACTAAAATCCTCATCTCTCCAATTCTCCTGCCAACAGCAGGGAGGATGAAGCCTGTGAGCACAAGGTGTCTGTCTTCCAAATCCTGGCTCCATGTCTTGCCATAGATTGGCCTGGTGCAGGGACAACAGTGATCACAAATAAAAGCTGTAATTACAAAAGCCCTCTACACCCCATGGCCTAGGCAGGAGATGCACATTGTGGGCATTGAACCATCAACCCAAGCTGAACAAGTTTATTTATGTTGGGAGGCCAAGCTAAAGCATGAGGCAATCTGTGGGGCCATTAAATGCTAAAATTAAATATGTTTCCACAGGGCATGTGTGAATTGCCCTTTCAAAGGCTTGTAACTCAGCCAGATGTAGGTGGATTTTTCACAGGACAGCAAAAGACATAAGAAGTGTAAAACCATTTGTTTTATTAAGTGTCATGTCTCTAATCTAAACTACTAAACTTTTGGCCAATTTATAGCCAGTTGAAGACATAATTTACAACACAATATTTTAGGCAGCCTGAACAGCACTGGTTCTGCCATTCCCACCTCTAGCTTGTGTTTGTGCACCCATGCACTGGGAATTCAGTGCTGCAAACAGATGAAACGAAGCCAACACTGTCAATGCCCCCAGGGAGCAACTGAGTTGCTGCCTTGTCCTCTCCTTGGTTCAGCTGTGGCTTTGCAACTCAGATTTCCTGCTTGGCTTCTCTCGCTACAAGTTCCTGAGGAAATTCTGCAACATCTCCCCTGTAGCCTCTCTAGGACCTGCTAATGTGCCAGATCCACCAGTTGCTTTCCATTTCTTTCTGACGTATTCGCTGGATTCTGTTTAAAGGTTATAAAACTGTTTGCCAGCTAACAATCTGTATTATTAGATAATGCACACATTACATGATATGCATGGCCCTGGGACACCTGCTTTACTACCAATATGTGCCTCATTCATCATCTGTGTATGGGGGAAGCCTTTCTGCAGAAGTATTCAGAAATTCTCCTTTGTTTGAAATAATTTATAATAAAATAGTGAATGTAAGCCTTGCATTGTCAGTCTCGTGTATTATACGAGCTATTATAGAGCTATTTTATCACAAGTTTATTATAGAGCTATTTTATCACAAGTTTTTCCTTTTTCCCCCAACACAAGTAGAAATGCACCCCAGCTACAAGCAGAGCAACCCAGGTGCCATCCATGGGCAGTGGGAAGGGTTCACACATTTTCATACTGATTTTTATTTGCTGGGATTTTACTACTTCTGCAGTAAATTGGTGCTGACTGTGAACCGGCATAAAACATGACCCATAAAAGCAGAAACATATGGCAAAGGAACATTAAGGTCACACTAAGGGTAACAACTAGAAAGGTCTGCCTTGCACAGCCCAGCTGGGCATATGGAGAAACAAGTCTGAATAAATAAAAACCTTACATAAGTCACCCCCATGAATGGCCCCTTTTGGTTCTAAAACTGTTCCAGTCGGCATTACTGTGTACCAGTTGTAATATCCTTCTTTCTGGAAGCGGGATCCCATTTCTGAGAAACAGCAATTAATTTCAGCAGTGAGGTTCATTTGAATATCAGGGCTTTTGAAAACACACACATCAGGAGGCAATAATGATGAGGCTACGCTCTTATCTGTGCTTTAAAATCCTTTCACTCTAATCTGGGACATAAAAATCCGCACGCTCTAACTCAACATCATGGAGCAATGGGGCAATGCATTCCAACAGGCTTTTTCCACTGCATTTTCAAAAAGCATAATATGGGGGCTTTTGTTGAACTACTAGTTGGGCCATTGAATATTTAGGTGCTTTAGTCCTTTAGGAAACAGCCTCAAGTTGTGCCAGGAGAGGTTTAAATTAGATATTAGGAAAAAATTTCTCTACTGAAGGGGTTGTAAGCATCGGAAGAGGCTTCCCAGGGAAGTGGTGGAGACCATCCCTGGAGGTATTTAAAAGACACATAGATGTGGTGCTAAGGCACAAGGTTTAGTGGTGGACTTGGGTTAACATTGAACTTGATGATCTTAAAGATCTTTTCCAACCTGAATTATTCTACAGTTCTATGATTCTATAAGTTTCTATTTCACAGCAGAAAAACGTAATGGTGTCTTGATGCACAGATTGTACATTCATAATTAATGTGTTTGGCTCTACTTCAAAAATTTTACCCTAAGTCTGAATCTACTGAGTCTCTGATACGCTTGACTCAGTGATAGTAATGCTCTTGCAAACCGTGTTATCCTAAGAATCATTTTAACCCCAAATTTGAATAAAGCTGTCATCAATTAAACTTTGTTTAAATAAGTTTCAGTAAACAACCCAGGTTGTTTGGCCAGAATATGTATGCAGTTGTTAGGTAAAATTTCCTTTCTCTGCAAGGCAATTTTAAATTGCAGTAGGCTTTCAGACCCATTTGCACTGGCAGCATGCTAAAAACAAGTGCTCTTTTGATGCCTGGGAACATTCAGCTCCCCAGCTGTGCTTGGTGCCTGTACAGGGGGCAAGCAGAGAACAGTCTTTGTCACTTGGACTGAAGATCAAGTTCAGACATCAAGAAGTGACCCAGATGCAGCTGAAGAAGGGCAGTTCTTGTAAAGAAAAGTGAGTCACAGACAGGTAACATGCTGCTGCAGCTTACTTGTTGCTGCTGCACCCGAGTGTAAGAGCAAGGGTGACACCGGAACAAAAAGAAAACTTCAAAGAACTGAAGCTCTTTCACATTCTACTCAGTCACTGAATCCATCCCTCCCCCTGGGGATGCGGGGATACTCACCCATTGCTTTTAGGTACCCAAATAGCTACAGACATGGAACTCCTACTGTTGGGAGAATGGGGCTAAAAAATGTGCCCTATTGGCACAGTGATATGCTGAGAGCAGTCTCTGACTCTTTAACTGCTAGGCTTAACCATCCACCATAGCTATTTGTTAAACTGCACACCCAGATAAAACTTCTAGCTGTCCCTAAAAACAGCAGCTCATCAACAAAAGCCAGCATGAATGCCTCAGGCAAATACTTTGCTTTTGTGTGAGCTCCCTGTTGACTAAAGGCCCCTTTCTGACCATCACAGATCACAGAAGACTTGGCCACAGCTGTCAGGGACGTGATATTCTTCCCTGTGCTCCAAATTTTTGCACCTTTTACATTGCTCTGAAACCCCAAAGCTCTTAAGTGACAGGATCCCTTCCTGGATGCAGACCCTTCAGAAGGGACGGCCCAAGACAGGGGAAGGGTCTGTTTCCATTGCTGCTCCCAGGACTGTCTAATGGATGCGGCCAGGCTCTCGGATTAAATTCAGTTTGCTGTAGTAATGCTGGTTTGCATGTTTACTGCCTTGCCCATTTCAGACTTCACTGAACTGGATCTTAATAAACATATATCCTGAATGGATTTTTATTATTGTTACGTCCCCCTCCCCTCCCCCCCGGTCATTAAGACTCATTATGTGGAATCATCAGCTGTTTTGCTTTGTTTCCCATCTGTTCATACAGTACTTGGGGTCCTAGACAATACTGCAGATGGGAGTGCCATTTCCACTATTTTGGTTTTGCTCCAGTGGGACTTCATGTGGCCACTGGTGGAAAAACTGCAGTGGTTTTCATTAAAGATTTTCCATATTATAGACACTTGTCAAATCTCAAAATATTCAAGATCATGTCACTGACTAGAGTCAGTGGCAGTCTTTCCCTAAGAGGATTTTCAATCCTTACCCCATCTACAACACCTCCATTCTCTGAAGTCAACAAGGACTCTTTCTTGAGAACAAATCTTGTGCAAGTTCAAGTCACAGGGAAAAGCACCCCTGCCTGTGACTGGGAAGAAGATAATGTTCTGGTTCCATTGCTGTTAAATGGAGCAGAAGTTGGAATCTAATGAGACTTTGCTATGCAAGTCTAATCTCCTGTAGCCCCTTCATATTAGTCTTTCACTCCTGTATCAGTTAGATTGTCATCCTGGCACACTGTTTCTGGCCTCTGATGACCAGCAAACCAACTCTAATTTGCAGCCAAGCTATACTTTGATCAATTTATACCCGTTTGATCTCATGCCTAAGCTGTCCTTTTGCTCAAATATCTATTCTGTCTCCCCAGATTTTATTCCCTTCAAATCCATTTCAACCTTCACTCTCTGAAGCTGAACAAACTACTGTCTTACATAGCTTCTTGCCAGAAAAATATGCTCTCCGCTTTCCTCATCCTCCCCACAATTCTCAGGTGAACTTGTTTTAATTTACATGCACCTGCCCTGGTGACAGGAGCCAAAGCACTGCTGTCAGTCAGTCCTGAAGCCAACCGACAGGCTGGTACCTGCTCCAGCTTCAGCCCCTCTCACTGCTGCTCGGTGCCACATTTTTTCCTGGTCTGAGTTTTGAGATTTATTTTAGTTTTCAGCTGGTCTCAGGCACATCTTGAAAATGGCCTCCTTCTCCCCCTCTGCATTCATTTGCTAATATAGGTTAAGTGGCTACAACAGTATTTTGGTCAGCTATTCTCTGATTCCATTTCCTGGTGCTTTTCTTCCGGATCTATAATTCATATCTTGATTTCTCAGCATATCTGCTACTAAAATTGTGAGACACTATTTTTGGAGTAGGTGTCAAGGGTGAGCTTCTCTCCAAGTGTAGAGGATGGTGGCATTTCATTTCACAGGGACACTTCTCTGTGATCAGAGTGTAAGATTCCCAGGTGTTTTAGCAGCACTGAACTCAAAGATTCCAGATGCTGGTCCAGTGGCAGCTCCAGCAAGGATGGGCTTGCGTGGCTTTACAGCAAGTGGCCACAGAGCCAGGAGGGGCTGCAGCTCTGCACCTTGTCAGGCAGCAGGACAGTGCCACAGTGGGAAACAACCACTGTAGCTCCAGCCTCCCGGGTAAGTCCAACTCTCATAAGCACTGCCCTCCCCTGCAGCTGGTTACTGGGCAGGTAAGCCTGCAGTGATATCTGGGAAGCCAGAGAGGAAAAGTCCCATAATTGTTCAGCAAGGCTTTTCAGCCTTAAATTGCAGAAACCCAAGAAGATTCAGTCTTTTTATGTTTGTCCCTTTCAGAGGAACATGACTGCTAAAGAAAAAGTCAGTGACCTTGACCTTTATTTTTTATTAACTCAATCATTTCATCAGAGAAACACAAAATTAACATGTTACCTAAGAGTGTATGCTGTGAAAGGAGGAGCAGAGGAGAGACTTTTCAATAAAACCAGAAATTGTTTTAATAAGGGGAAAAAATGATAGAACAATTGTGAGGGAGTTATATTTAAGATGAAGAATAATGATAGAAGATCACCTATGCCTAGTGTAAACCTCTCTGGAGTATCCAGGAATCTCAGCCGTGGCCCGAGTTTCTCATTGTGTTAGAGATATATGCACCAAAAGAGGCCAGGAGGGGAGATATATAAAGACAGGTGATGCTGGTAGAAATCTGGAGACCTTTTAAGACGCCTTAGATATAAATCTAGTCTAATAAATCTAATAAAGCACACAATCATGCTTTGTAAACATAGACTTTTAGCTATGCTTGGGCCAAATCATAATTTCAGGGGAAGAAGAATCAAAGCAAATACTCATAGGAGAAAATCTGTTGAAGCTGTGAACTTTTCACCTTTAACAGCAAGTAATGACCACAGGGTGCAAGATCAGATGGCTGACTTAACCGCCGAGTAACGAAATTAGGCTAAAAGTTAGATCTAGTCTGCCCAGAGGCAACATGACAAATTAGATTCATCCACTCCCCATATTTGTATTAGTGCACTTTTGTATTAGTGAACAGATTATAAAAGAAGGCTTTGCCTCGAGGCAGGGTTTTCTGGCACTGAACTAATTTTCAAGCTGAAGTTCTCCCCTGAGGGCACAATAAGACCCTCCCTTCTTCACAGCCAAGGAACAGACCCTCAGCAAAGATTTACCTGTGAACAGCTCTCAACATATTTGGAGCTTTAAAAAACTGCTGATTTCTTTCTATAAAGCTACATAAATGGAGATATATTTTAATAATAATGAAATATTTAGTATTTTTTCTAAAATAATTCAGTGAGTTTCACTGACAATATTTATTAAAAATAAATTCGTTTAAACTCAGTTGTCTGGGACAGGCCTCACTTTGCAGTCACGGCTGCGTGGCATCCCTCTGACCTGGGAGGGAGATGTGAATCAAGAATGCATTTCTTTTTCCTCTGACGATGAAAGACTTTCAAAATTAATTGCACGACATTATGGCTTGTCTGTGTTGTCAGCTTTGATTTTGCTGTGACAAAATGATGGCCTCTCCCTGTCACAGAGAGTGACGCCGTGCCTGTGAGCGCCGCACTCATCAAGTGGCAGCAGCGAGGAAAGCCTCACTGCGATCTGCACGGAAAGCAGTTTCGTGGAGCGGGATGCCAAGGGTGAGGCGAGTGCAGATGTTACACAGGGGAGCCTGCACGGCCATTGCTCACTGCAGCTGGTGTTGGCTGAGCCGTACCACCCACAGCCCTGCGCCAGGTAACCAACTTCCTGACCCCATCCCCACCATCAGTCCAAACTACTGAGGGTAACACTCTCCAGAGGTGTTATTTTGAGCATTCAGAGCTGAATGCACAATCACTAGAACTAAAATCAGCGCTCTTAAAAGAGCAGCTGTTCAGCTGCCTTTGCAGGGCTTTGCAGAGCAAGTGGGAGCAGAAGCAGAGGGAGAAGACCAACTCCTTTTCCCTTTAGAGGGCAGTGGTGTTCATCGTACAAAATCTGCTTTTCCGAGGAGGGAAATCCCTCATCGATAACAATCGGGTGAGCAGCAGCAAAGCAGCGTCAAGGAATAGGGACCAGCTCTGAACTGGTGCCGCCGGTTGTGCTGCACCGTGCAGGACAGCATCTCACCCTGATGTACTTTCTGTAATGCTCTGTGCAGGGGCTCATTAATTTCCTCTCATTTTCATGCACAGTAATCAGACAAGTAATTACGGTTCCACCGAGAGGCTTTCTTTCTCCCACCACACCATGAGCACAGCCCAGAGCGCAGTGCTCCATAGATGTGTGCCAAATTGCAGCCTCTCTTCAAGCCAGATGAGCCCTTCCTGTGAGATTTATGCCGAACCTGTTCAGAGGGCCAAAGAAGAGCTGATTTCAAAGGCAGTACTAACCTTTTCATGGGTTTGGGCGAGGCCTCCCTTTCCAGGTTGGAGGAAGCGTGCTTCACGTGCATGGCGTTGTAGGAGGTGTGGGTGTACTCGTTTTCATCGCTGTAGTCGGGACCGAGTAGCGTTCGAGCCCATGTCCCCATGTCATAGGGAGGCAGAGTCCCCCCAAATTCAGAGGGCAGGCATTCAGGGTGTATTAGCTGGTGAAGGCTGTTCAGGTTGTTACCATGAAGAAAGATCTTTAACAAATAAAAGAGAAAGTTCAAAGTCATCATCGACCCCTTACTTCATTAAGTACAATAATAGCAGCACTAATGAGGTGTGGAGTGTCATTAGTTGACACTGCAGTTTCAGGTGGGAATTTCAAAAGCTCTCAGGGCTGACTCAGTTGGCAGAAGAGGGGGACTTGACTTTGGGGTGGGCAGCTAAACAATTAGGCTGGCCTTACTAACACTTCTGAAAACTCCGATTCGCTTGCTTTTGGCACGTGACAATTTCAGTTTCTTAAGTACCAGATCAGGAGAAGTGGAAGTCAGGAATTATGACTGATTATTGCTACTGTAAGAGGATAGAGGCTTATGAGAAGAGCAGTGAGAATAAAAGGGTGACAGTGGAGCTTACTGAAAGCAGACGTGAAGAGTAGGACTTCAGTGTCTGAGAGGGCCACCAGCCCTGCATCCCAGGACAGACATTTCCCAGGGGTGTATCAGGCTGTGTCACCACTTTGTGCTGCTTCAGCAACACTTGTTTCTCGAATCCCTCTTTGCATTTGGGTTGGTCCTACCCTTGTCCTGCCTAGTCAGACACAGCTCAGGATGGGCTCTGGGGCCTCCTGAGAGATTATTCAGCTGTTGTTTGAAAGACTGCAGAGAACAAATGGCTGGGATGACTGCAGGACCACCAATTCACTTGGGTTTCACTGGAGAAGATCTGCCTCTTCTGCAGTGTGAGCAAACAGCCTTCAGGCCTGGGTACTTTTTGTGGAAGCTAGTGAGTTACCATAATGTGAAAACAGTCACCCTACTGAAGGAATGAAATAGGAGTTTTTACTCCCACAAAAAGAGTTGAGCTGAAGTTTCCCTCTCTTGAAAGTAACTTCAGCCAGGCCTGATAATCCCTCCACATTGCCAATCCTCTCTATCCCTGAGCATGTCCCAGTAAAATGTATCCACACTTTGTTAGTGATAACAGATTTCTGGTCCCTGGCTGAGTTATTCATTCAATCCAGACCATTACAAACTCCAGTTTTTAGTAACAGCAGCAATTCTCTGATACCATATGGAAAATGCAGAGAGAAAAGAAGCAAACAGGCAGCTAGCTACTTGGCTAATCCAGGCCTGAAGGTTTCTCTCCACCCCCACCCCCCATCCCCATCTAATTACCCTTTTCCTTGTCTTGTCTTTGAGGAACGGTTTGATTAGCGTGTACAGGGCATGGATGTACCAGGGCTGATTGACAAAATGGACTCCTCCAAAACGTGCAGGAAAGCTGTCCTATAGAAAGAAAGAAAGGAAGGCAGTTAGGAGATGCAGTGCTTTACTCTGGCAGTCAATAGGATGAAAGTTGGAGGAAAAATCTGTCTCTTTCCATCTGCAAACGAGCACTGGGCTTGCTGGGAGGGGGCAGGAGGGAAATGGAAAAACAAAAAAGATGCCTGGAAGCGTTTGTATCAGTTTCCTCTGTGGACAGAAGCAAACCCTTCGCTCCTCCACACACTGACACATCAATTGCCGATGAGATGCTGCAGGTCTCCAGCCACTTCTCGTGAACATTCTTTAACTCCATCAGGGCATTTGACTCGGCCGGCCTGGGAAGTGAGAGGGGGTTGATGAGCACCGCTCCCTCGAGGGGACGCTTTCTAATTTCTCATTGTGCAGCGCAAGGCAAGCCCCCGGTTCCCACGCACATCGCTGCTCAGAGCTCACCTTTTCACCCTTCGGCCTCCCTGCCTCCCCCTGCTAAAATCATCATTACAATGGCTGACCTTTCGGGGTGAGCAAGCAGCATATTACAGGGAGGAGGATGGGTGGGAAATGCTGATAAGTGAAGGTGTGGGGAGGGCGCACCATGACAGCACCATGGAAACTGCCGGAGCCGCGCTCGCTGCCGCTGCCAGGCTCAGCACAAACACCCTCGGCATTAACATGCAGGTAGCGTCCCGCTGCCGAGGTGCTCGCTACAGCATCCCGCCCTGCTCCACCAGCCCGGCACGCCTAGGAGAAGAGGAGGTGGCTGGCGCGTCTTTAAAGGTTATTGTGTATTGTGAAGGGTATTTTGTACCTACGATCTTATCTAACAAACGTCAGTCAAGGAAGAGCCTAGGGTTTTTTCGTGCGGCATAAATAATGGGACGACCGCTGCTCCTGTGTGCAAACACGCTTCCAAGGGGAGGAGAGGAGCCTGTCTCTCCGCTGTGAAGGGAGATGCTGATGAAGCCGTCCTCATCCTGTGTGTGCTCCTAACCCCTACAGCTCAGCATGAAAAGTAGAGTGTAATCAGGTCTCTTCCTTCAGGGCTTTGGCTCTGGGACTCAGGCAGGTTCCTTCCCCCCACAATTAGCACAGGGTGTCCTGGGGCTTTCTCTCGCCTTCCTCCCGAGCATCAGAGATTGAGCACAGCTGGTGAGAATACAGGGTGGATTTGTGAGACGATATGAAAAAATCCCCTTATACACCTGCTCAGTAGAGCTTCTCTGCTGCTTCAAGGTCAATTTTTCCCCCAGATTTAGCAATATGTATGTGTACACCACCTCCTGCAGCCCAGGGCAGATCATTAGGACTCTCCGTACTCTTTAGCCATGGATTGCCCTGGCAGTCCTCTAAAACCATACTAGGGCAATGTTTGTGAGCAGCCACAGGCATTAAGTGATATCTTTTTCTTTTGCTGTGCAGTGGAATAAGCCACTTCCACCTCAGACAGGTCAGTTGACATGAAATCATTGCAAATCTGAATATTGGAGGTACTGTGAAGGACTACTGGGTAATCAGGCCAGCACACAGGAGGACAAGCAGTGTAGCATCACAGATGACCCCATTTTAAATTCCAGTAAATGATGAGTTGAGCTTTTGAGACCCCCACCTGGTCTGGGGTCCTTAGCACAAGAAAGATGCCAGCCTGTTAGAGTGAGTCCAGAGGAGGGCAAAAAAGATGATCAGAGGAATAGAGCACCTCTCCTGCAGAGACGAGCTGAGAGACTTGGGGTTGTTCAGCCTGGGGATGGGAAGGCTCCAGGGAGACCTCATTGCAGCCTTCCAGTACCATAAGGAGGCTTACAAAAAGCAGGGAGAGGGACTTCTTATCTGGCCACATAGTGACAGGACAAAGTTCTAAACTGAAAGAAGGCTGGTTTAGATTAGATGTTAGGAAGAAATTATTTTATTAGAGGATAATGAGGTACTGGAACAGGTTGCCCAGAGAATTGTGGCTGTCCCATCCCTGAAAGTGGTCAAGGCAGGTTTAATGGGGTCCTGCACAAGCTGATTTAGTGAATGGCATCCCTGCCCATGGCAGAGGAATTGGAATTAGATGACTTTTAAGGTCCTTTCCAACCCTAATCATTCTATGATTCTGTTCAGTGATTCTATGATTCTCTTTAAGGATGGCGTATGTTCTGTTGGGGTGTTCATTTTCAATAAAGATGGCTGTATTTCCTCTGCTTTTCATGCAAGTTTAGGATGCAGATCTGACTGAGATCAAATATTGCAGTGCTGCAAGTTGCAGTGACTTCAACTGAATGCTGAGAAATTGCTGCAGAGAGTCTGAGCCCACCTAGAAAAACACATGGACTGACAGAAGTGTGAAGCCCAAAGTGATTTCCTACCATGTGATAACGTAAAATTGTGTTTTACAGCAGACCAGAGCCATAAAATGCCCATCACATGCAAAATTCACAAATTCAGTTGCCTTCCTCACACATGGGAATGAAGATTTTAAGATTTGGAACTTTTCACAGATTATTCTAAAAAAAACCCCTAAGACAAACTGGAATGTTCCATATTTGCCTTTATTTATTTATTTATTTATTTATTTATTTATTTATTATTAATTCTATGTTTTTCAAGATGGCAATCCCACAAATTGTTTCTATAAGGAAGATGTTTTGGACACCTTTGCTCTTTAGGAGTAAATTGCCACAGCTGTTCCCAGGCTGTACTGTAGCAGCAAAGGTCAGTGTAGAAAATCAATCTGAGTCTGAAGCACGGGAGAGTAAGGAAATGAGAGAATGGAAGCACGGGAATAACTTTAAGACACAGAGATTTATACTGACCTGAAAAAGAAAAATTGTTTTGCCTTCTTGCTGGAATGCACAAATGATATTAATCATAATTTTTAGTGAGAAACATCAGTCAGACTTCTTTTTCAAGGGGGAACATATATTTTTTAGAACATGTTGACCAGCTTTAACAATACCCATAAAGGCCCAAATACTGAGAATTACAGGAACCTGCCAGAGATTTAAGCTGGCAGTCTCCCTCTAGAAAAAGTCTAAGGAGAAGGATGCACTTTCCTATATAGAAAATTAATTTTATGTCCACCCAACATAGATTGTTGAGTCTATAGACTAGATTCTATCTCACGCATCTGTAAGTGTCATAGGAAAGCCCTTAATGTAACCATTTTATTTAAAGGCAATTGCTTTCTTTTAATTTTGAAGGTATACCCAAAAATGCACAAAGACCCTTGAAGGAAAGATGACAGTCAGGAAAAAAAACAAACACCAAAGAACAATTTTTTGTGTGTGCAACTTTCTGCTAAATTTTGTTCCTTGCCCTATTAAGCACATTAAGTTCAATTTGACCTTCATCCCTCAGTCCACCTGCATTTGTAAGGCTGTCAGTTAGAACAAGGACAAAGACTTTTTAAAAAAAAAAAAAAAACACTAACGAAATTTGATATGGGAATCATCCAGACACTGTTTGGAACTGCAACATACTAATTTTGTAGAAGTCCCTAATTAGAGCAGAGCTGTCTTGGAAAGAAAAGCTCCTGTCTGGAGGTCTGCCTTGTGCAGTTCCAGGAAGATGTATGAGACATTTCCCACACCCCACTTAGTGTCTCTGCTGCTTTCCCTGGGGCAAGGTGAAAGTAGCTGAAATTGATTTTCTGCTGGAGAGCTTTTGCTTTTAGGAATTCTCTTTTGATTTCTCATGTCTTGTGATTCCTTGGGAAGGTGTATTTTATAATGAGGTACATTTTTTGGAGTCTACTGTGAAATGGACCCTGGGATTATGGAGCCTTTTCTTAACCTGATTCCTTGTCAAAAATACCCAATCCTGAGAATATACATGGGTTTTATTCCAATGTCATAAATAAAATATAGTACACATGAATTTATCTACTTATTTTTGGGCACTACTGTCTTCTCCTCTGAAAATGAGGCTGGACATATTAGCATGTTGCTCAGCAATGAAATTGCAGAGTAAATAAACACATCCAACCCAGCCCTAATGAAGCTAACTTGCTTCTTAGCAATAGCAGGGAATCACAGAATCACAGAATGGGTCAGGTTAGAAGGGACCACAGTCATCAGGTCCAACCTCCCTCCTCAAGCAGGGTCATCCCAGAGCACATGGCACAGGATTGAATCCAGGCGATTCTTGAGTATCTCCTGTTAGGGAGACTCCACAAATTCTCTGGGCCATCTGTCCCAGTGTTTGGTCACCTGCACAGTAAAGAACTTCTTCCTCATGTTTAGGTGGAACTTCCCATGCATCAGTTTTAATCCGTTCCCTCATGTCCTATTGAACTTGTTGAGGAGGCACCTGCCTCTTCGTTCAAGTCATTGATGAATAAGTTAAACTGAACCTTGTGGGACACCTCTAGTGACAGGCCTCCAACTCGACCCTGTGGTAGTAATTATGGCCCTCTGGGATCTGCCTTTGAGCCGGTTCTTAAGCCACCTCGCTGTCCACTCATCCAATCCACACTTCAGTGAAAGAACTCCAGATATCTTCTTGGGCAGCTGGCTCACTCCACAGTCAGACCAGGCCTTCTTCACTGGGACTTAAATTGAGCTAAAAGAAGGGATATAGCTAACCATGCTGCAGTGGCACCTTCCCGGAGCAGTGTAGGCAAACCGAGAGAGAGAAAATTGTCCAAACACAGAGTTTGAGTTGATTTAATGAAACTGGGGCCATTGATGGGACTATTCTTTTGCCTGATTTGTCTTTGTTTTGCTTTATATATTTGTTTCTTTGCTGTTTTCAGTTTTATTCTCCTCTTTATCATACCAAAAGAAAAAGTAATGAACGCAGCGGAGCTGCCATAGACACCGCAAATCTATGCAGTCTTCAATACATCTTTTGTTTCAGATTGAAGAAGTGTCTGCAAGATTGCATGTCAGAGCAAAATGTTATGGGGATCATTGTTATATCCCCATTGAGCCTGGGACTGAAAGCCCTTGGTACATAATATTCCATTAAATAGCTCAGGAGTGATGTTTGGAAGCCTTGAGGTGAATGAGAGACAATTGCTCTTTCTTTCTGCCTGTTCTTGCCATCACAACATCTATTTCTTTTGGCACGAGTATGCATCAGAAACCTTTTACTATGGCGTTGTTTGGAACTGCCTGAAAGCTAAAAATCAACATGATTTTCCAGCATATCCTCACACCAAAGTGTGTCAGGAAAGAAAAGCCATTTTTGGAATACAAAAAATAGGAATGAATCCAACCTGATGCTCAAGGTCATTCCTTTCAAACTACATGAACTGACATCATACACCAAAGACCTGAGCTCAAAATCCATATTATAGCATATTTATAGGTTACAGAACATCTAAATTTTGAGACATAAGCATTTTTAAAATTCTTTCATAATCTTTACCCTTTCTAATCAGAAAAGCAAGCACACATCTTGCCATCCCAATGAACTTCAATCTCAACCAACTCGCCCATTTACTGAAAATCCAAATATAAACCCCCTTGAAAGAAAATAATTGCCCTCAGATTCAGGAAGATATCAGTCATAAACAAAACTGTTTAAAGTGAAAGGTCATGTAAACTGAGGATAAAAACAGCATCTTCATGCCTGTGCACTTACATAATCAGTCCCCGAGGTGGATTAAAGCTCCCACAGATCGTATTAATAGTTCAGGAAGATTTTATTAATAGTTCAGTGATAGTTTCTCCATGGAGAATTGCCACCAATGTGTGATTTTAATGGATTGGCACAATAAGGGAAGGATTTCCGCTCTTCAGCCCCTCAGCTTCAGATCCAAATTCAGCCTCTGAAAGTGTGACAGTGCTTGAAAGTTGTTCTCTGATTTTATGACGTTGTCAGATATTGGATAGCCCGTGTCCATCAACAACCTGCTCCTGAGCATGTGTCTTGGGGTGACTCCAAATTTTCCTCCAAATTTGTCCAAACTAGGACAGCATGTTTGAATGAATTCCACGTAATGCCCTAGGTATGGACAGAGTGGGCTGTTGAATAGTGCATGCTAGGAAAGAAGGCAAAGTTTCCTCCCATCGGTACAGCTTCAGCTTCTAATTTTAATGCAGCTCCTAAGAGGTGGATGTTTAGCTTGGCAAGAGGAGGTGGGAGGCAGTGGCAGGACCAGGGCCATGAGGACCCTGGGACTGGGCAGCTCCTGCACCTCTATAAGTGCTCTCTGGGGCTGCAGGAGTTGGGGCTGCTCTCCCTCACCTTCTGCAGTACCTGCTCTGATCCCAGGCACGTCTCCCATCTCCACCCTGACAAGTTGCTTGTCTTTCCGTTATCTCTTTTTGCTCCCCTGTGTTTTTGAAGAGGTGGGAATGCAAAATGAATGTTGCCGGTGGCAAAAAATGCAAATCGTTTGCTTCTACCTTGGCATGCCCTCAGAGTACACAGGGCTTGAAAATAGCTTCAGAGTAAGGGAAAACCAGGAAAAAAACCCATTAGTGCTAGCAGTATGGCATTCCTGACCTGCTTGAATACGACCATAAAAAGAATTCTTGCAATGGTGAAGAATTCATTGATTTTGGGTAAGTTGTGACTGTAACTGCTCACACCAAAATGCTCTCTTTTCTTTGAAGTACATAATAGCAAAGGATTTTCACGGGAAATTGTGGGTGCTTGGTTTATTTTTACCTCTCATGCCCACATATGTAGATGAGGATGCTCTGAAGTACTTCTGTCAGAGAAGAAGAATTGAAAAATTAACATTGGGATGCATTCTCCTAGACATTTTTTCATTATGTTTGTTATCTCTCCTGCTACACTCAGCAACCTTTAAAATTCAGTCATTTGCAGTGGGTTTCTCCCAGTCATTATTGCACACTAGTGAGGTCCTACAGAGCATCTGTTCATGGGTGTTGGCAGATGGCACCAATAAATCAGGTTATAGAACACAGATTTGCTCAGTAAACTTTGATTTGTCCTGATAGAATCATGCTGTCATGTCATCTGGTCTAACAAAATAACTTGTAACCTTGGGGCAAAAGGGGGATTTCTTCACTACCTTTTTGCAAGAAACCCTTTACTGAACCAGCTCAGAATAATTTAGGAACAGAAAATCTCCCAGAGGCAGTGACTCTGCTGGATTGACACCACATCCTGGTGCTGCTTTTTTGCTTGGCTTGTACCCCTCTTTTGCACACTAAAGGTATAAAGTAATGCTCCCTCCAGACACAAACAAAAAAAATAGATGAATAAATTATATTGATAGAAAAACAGCAGGTTCATTCAGGGGGTTGGCTGAGGAGGTTCACAGAGAAGAGAGGTATTCGAAACGATTAAAAAGTAAAACAGAGAACTGAGACACTAATTTGGAAGTAGCCCATGCGTGTGTGCAAGTGGGGTGCTGCAGTTTGCTCTGGATTAGGTCATATTAGGTAAGGCCAGATCAGGATGCCTCTGGTGGAGCAAGAAGAGTGACAGTCGCCCACTAAGCTAAGGAGGGGTAGCTTGGGTTACAGGCAGCATGGGAAGGGACACGAATTAGCTGGAGGCTATTTATCAGAATTAGTTTAGGAACTTGGTATGATCTTCGCAGCCAGCTCCAGCAAACCAGGCTACAGTCTCCAGTGCTCTGATCTTTCATGTAAACTAGCTCAGAAACCAGTTTATATTCAGCTTTCCTAAGGCAGGGTGACTGCAAGCTGAGTTGCTTCTATTCCTGTATCTCACTGAATGTGAACGTCTGAAATTAGTTGTGGGGGAAGGAAAAAGCAGCAGGAAGATCATCAAAGCCGAAAGCAGTTTTGGGCTTAATTAGAAACAGCAAAATGTGCTGGGCACAGAGCAAGCCTGGCCTGAAGGCTTGCTGGGTGAGCACAGGTGCTGCTGGCCGCAGTGTGTGACCACAGGTTGGCTGGGATGTGTCACACTCCCAGCGACACCAAGCCCTCGGCTGAGCATGGCCTGTGAGCTTTGGCTGCTCATTCAAAATCATCATAACAATAAAGTCCCCGTGCAAACTTCAGGTTTCTGAGAGAAGTGACCTCCCTCAATCCTTTCTCCCTGACACCAGGAGATGAAGTGGTGTGTTTTCTCTCCACTGTTGGTGGGTTTTCGTGGGTGTGAGTTGCTCTCAGTTTTGGGGGTGCGGTAAATAAGTAGGTTTCTTTTGTAGCCAGATTTTGATGCAGGGCATTTTGAAGTAAAATGCCCACCAGCAGAATGAGCATCTCTACCAAAGAAAGTAACAGTCAGCATTAAGACAACTTTAAGGAAGGAGCATCCTAATTCCCTTGCACTTGGAAAAGAATCCACCCAGGAGCGCTGGGGTTAAAATTTGGCATTGAAAATTTGACCCAAAGAATGTTCTATTTTTAATACACACTTTTGGAAAAAGTATAAGGAGAACAGGGATTTTTTTTTTTAAGTAATTTTTTAAAGTTAAGCTTTAAACAAAATTAATTAGTACCATTAACGACCGTAGCAAAGAACACTGCTGTTTTCTTTAGCTGATCTTATTCGAAGCTCTCTCCTAGATATTTCTGTTTCCATAGACAGGCCTTGCACTCATCCTGAAGGACAGTAGATCTGTGGGACACTGTGATTGAAAGCACAGGGAGTGAAGGAGTTAAGGCAAAGAAGATTGCACTGAGGCAAATCCAGTAGCATTTAAAAAGCTGTTGAAAGGAGAGAGGTGAGTGCATGCAAAGTCAGTCATGAAAAGCATAACATACAGCACCTTATTTCTTGTCCAGTATGGAGATTTAAAACAAAAAGCCCTGCACAGAGAGTGTCTCTTTAGATATTCATTGCTATGCTGAGATCCTCTACATTGTCTATGTAAAACATTTGTTCTATATTTTCCTCTTTTCTTCACATTGCCACTTGCCATATATGTATATATATATACACACATATACATACTCTCTGCCGAAATAGCTGTGTCTGAGCAAAGGGCAATGAAGGCCAAACTGCCATGGTGAGGACAAATGCCCACAGCCTTAGTTAAAGTCAGCCAAAGAAAAGCAATTAAAAAGGTCTTGTGGAACTTGCATTGCTTCTCAGGAGACCTATTGACTTTTCAGAGAAGCTTTTCATCTTTGCCTATGGAAGCACCAAGGTGTTAAACAGAATTCCTAAAGTCGCATTACACTTGTTTTGTGATTGAAAGCTGATGATGGAGAAAAGGAGATTTTGTTATTTACAGTGCTAGGCAACGTATTTGGTGCTGAACAGAAGTCTGATCTAGCCTGGCTTGAACAATGTGTTGAATCATCTTAAAAGCAGCATGGAAAGGAGATTATAAACCATCATTGTGATGAGATTATAGCCTATCTTGGTCAGAAGAAAACGATTAAGCAATTTTTTTCATTGGCAGCTGTTGACTGACCAAAACAAAGTAATTGATAGAAATTATTACTTTTCCAGTAAATTTCTTTGCATCTAGCAGTAAGTTAAAATAATCCTTTTGTGTTGACTCCTCTGTACAAGTCCTTGTAGGTATCACAGGCTAGTAGCACTCATTTTCTCGGAGCTATCTGTTAAACAAGAGCTAGATTCCCATCTTATTTACTAAGAATTTCATATTTTACTCTAATTTGTTTGAGATGGAAACCTCATTTTAAAACTGAAGTTTTCCCTTCACCTAGCTCTTGCACAACCCTTTTTAAAAACAATTTTTGTGGTCCCTGTCAGCTTTGACAAATGTACTCTGGTAAGTGTCCCATGGTGAAGATATTTTTTCAATTCTTTATTCTCTTTCAACAGGATTATGTGTGCAAGAAAACCCCACGACCTACTCTGTTTTAAAGGGAGTCAAAATGCTAAATACCTGCGCAGTGGGGAAGACCCAGCTCTTGGTGGATGCAATACGAGGCAACTCACACTGTATCAGATAAACACCAGACAGCAGCAACACCTTTTCCTCATATACAGACTCTTACTCTTCAGACCAATAGAAGCCTGAGGAAAAAAACCCCGCCCTTTTGTTATTTGTAAGATTCAGTCTCTGTCCTTGTTCCAGTCTCTGAGTGAGATTGCTCTGCTGTCTTATCCTTTCATGTGGAAGGGAAAATTGTTTTGTGTATTTGTATTTCACAAAGTCCCACACAGTCACCAGGCTGATTTAAAAGGAGCAGACCAATGTGCCAGGACTGCAATGAAATATAATCTCTTTGTGCCTGCCCTTTTGTGATCTCTTTCTCCATATACACTTTTTTTAACAACAGAGCAGTGCCTTGGTAATGAGAAACCTGATCATAACTTAATGTCCTTGAAATAGGTGTTGGTAATAAAAAAATACGAGTAACATTAAAGACACATGTGGAAAGATTTAAAGATACATTGTGGAAAATATATTTTTAGGAAAGCTATTTTTACAATATCAGACTGCATTTCAAGTTTCATGACACTGTCAACCACATGCATTTAAGAAACGAGTCATGAAGACCATTTTTTTAGTGAAGAGCTTTGTACTATGCAGTACGAAGAACACACTGATGTTTTTCCCCTGTGGTTACAAAAGCAGGCACTGCTAATTGCGCCACCAATAGCTGAGATTGTCGGAATGCCTGACTTGTTGCAACTTTGCTGTAGCTACACATTTTGGGCCCAAAAATTTCAACAGGGAGCTAGACGTATTTTTATGGGAACAGCGTTGGAGGCTGGGGGTGGGGTGAGAGTTTCTCCATGGGCTTGGAAGAAAAATATTGTTTTCTGCACTTCAAAATGTTGCTATGATTACTGGAGGGTGGAGATTTAAAGCTCAGAGCCTTTGGAGCATGGAGCCAACCTTTCACAAAAGGTTTTCCTAGCACACATGGCTTTAATGACACAGAGAGGATTTGCAACTCTGTGTATGTGTATGTCCAAACTCAGCGAAGGAAGTGTGGAGGCTGAGATGTTTCATAAGCTGGACTAGTCATAGTGATACCCTCTTGCCTTAAAAGCTATGATCAGTCAAAATCCTTGGAGTTCATTAGCTGTATTCTCCCAACAGAGAGGCTGTAGCCCCAACCCATAGGTGGGAGGTAGAGCTCTCCCCACAGTGGTTTCTCCCAGAGATGTCATAAAGCACTGATGTAGTCAGGGCCCCCTGAAGCTACACTTTAATACTCAGATTTTTCCTTTCCTAAGTGCGTGACTTTGCCATTTCAATGTTCTTTTTGTGTTGTGTTCACCACCTAAAGCAATGCTAGGCAACAGTCAGTGCTGCTCATCACATAATCACTCAGAATCAGGGCTTTTGTCAGTTTGGCAGCATTAAATGTCACATAAATTTTGTACTCTTTGCTACACAAAATACACGCTTATACTCTCTGCACCAGCTCTCTCATTTCCACAACACATCCTCCCTTCAGTTCACACTTCTTATTCCCCACTACCTTGCTTTACTGCCACCTTAACTCTGACTTAAAAACAGCTTTAAAAGATAGCAGCAGGAAAATGGTTTCTGGTGTCTGTGTAGGTACAAGAAAAGCAGGGCACTAATGAGTGCAGTTTCTCAGTCTTTCCATTATCACTAGTCAAGCATGGACATCAGACCGTGGACATAACACCAAGTCACTGTTCAGCCCTTTGGCATCCTGTGTATTATCATCTGCTCTCACTACAGACCCTCATAAGAGGAGTCTGAGGGTTACCAGTGAAGTTTACTGCCTGAGTGGTGCTTACACTGCCTTCTCCAAAAGGTTATTCTTAACTGTGTTTTCAGGAAGCACAGCATCAGTCTGCAAGCTAATGATTCCTTCGCTCTCTGGGTCTACTCCTTAAAAATTTGCTCTGGTTATTTTTTTTCAGGGCCAAGAGCAGGGAAAAAAATTTCTCTGAATTTGCTAAAACTACAGCTCACAGGAAGGTGCAACCCCATTTCTCAGTCACCTTAGATTAAAAAGCCGTATAAAAAGCCGTACATTTTCATCCTCCTCTTTCTTCCCATGCTGGACTAAAGTCATACATTAAGTACTGCTACATGAAGTCTTAAATGAATTAGGCTTTTTCCACCCAGAGACTGGAGTATCCTCTGTCATATCTCTGGAGGTCATTAAATTTGCTGGGTAGGTACAGGACTGCCTGTCTGTATCTTCTTCATTGAAGGTTTCCCGTGGAGAACTCTTCTCACCTAATTGCAGGCAGCAGCATATTCTCCTTATTAAACTCCAAGAACTGAGTACCAAAGCATTTGCAAATTACGTGGTGTCATTAACCTTGAGTTTAGCAAGACTTTAGGCATGGCGGCTTGTGTAGTCCCTCTAGCAAATTGGAGAGATTTTGTTTGGAGTGGTGGTGCTTAGTTCTAACTTCAAAGTTTGCCCCAATTTAAGCTATGAATGGGATCTGCTCCCTTCCAGGCTTACTCACCCCATGATTCTGTGGTATTTCATATGTGCAGGTACGTGTGCATCTCAAGTTGTCAGACTGTTCCTGCCCTGTCATGTTCCACACTTACTGCTGACTGATCACTGGTTACTCAGTGCTTCGGGTTACAGTTTCCATTTAAAGCCGAAGGTTTTATCATCTTTACAATATGCCACAGAATTTATTGTAGAAACAGGCAGGAAAGTAAGGCTTATTTATTGTCTGCTTTGCTGCAAAACCCATATTATGAGCAGAGATGAGAGCAATAAACTAAAGAAAATAACCTGCTCAGACCAGAAGAAAATCTATATCACTAACTCCCTGCATTGAATGGTTGTTCCAAGAATGAAGGATTTCCTTGTTATTAGGAATGTGCCAGGTGAAGAGAAGTTACCAGACAAGCTACATTCCCTATTAGCTGCTACAGAATGTTGCACAAGTGGCAATGCATATTAATCCCACTTACATCCATCAACTTAATTAAAACCTCCCATTATTGAAATCTATAACTGGCACAGAAAGGTATCAGGGCTTAGGAAAGGGTGTTCATTTATGCTGTTCACTGGACAGATCCCCAGTAGTGCTAGGTTATTTCTGGTAGGAAGTAAACAATTTCTGCTGGATATCCAGGAATTTGAAAAACATTTGGAGATTACAACCAAGGCCAATGTTTGTCTGCAAGTGTTAGTGAAAAGTTAATGGTATGACTGGATGCTTTGCAGATGCTTCATCTGGGTTTTTTGGTTGTGTTTTTTTTTACTTTTGTCAGTGACACACTTTTATCATATATATATATACATAAAGTGCATGTACAGTACATCTTTGCACAAAAATTGGAGATAAGGTCCACTGACAACACACTTATAATGCAGAGGTTACATTAATGTATTTCCCTACTTCTGTCAGGATCTGTCTGGGAAAATCAGTTCACCACTTATTGGTAACATCCTCTCCAAAATTTTAAGAATGAACTGTTAACAAACTTTTTTTTAAAATTTATTTTTTGTCTTTCCAAATTATCTGCTTGAGGCACTATGCTGTTTCAATTTTTTAGTTGAAAACAAATCTTAGGTTCACTGTGTTGTACAGTCTAGGATATCTATGAAATAGATTCTGCTATTTGAACTGGTTGAGTTGTGAATGGGTTCAGACTATGAAAGTCCGGTCAGCGTGAAATCCACCACTAAATGCAGCAAATTCCTCACTCAAGGTGATTATTGAACAATTGATTTTCTCAATAATAAACAGCAAGAAAATCTCCTAACAGAAAAAATAAAGAAGTTAAACAACTTGTCAGCATCAAAATTCTCTCAGACCACCGAAGATAGTTGAAGTAGTTTGCCCAGTACTTCAGTCTGTATCCATAAAACAGAAGTGCCACTGATAAGGCAGCTTAATTTCTGACAGAGAAGTTGTGAAGCACCTTGATTGTCGAAATTATTTTGGGAAGAGAAGGTTAATTATGAAGGATTATTACAGCAATTTAAGCACTACAGTCAAGGTAAAGGGAAACATGTCAGGTGTTTGTTTTCAAACAGACAATACAAGTAAGATGGTAAAAATAAAATTATGGTTGTGATTTATAGAAGGTTTAAAAGTTTTTAAAATTTTGGAATTCGGTTTGTGATAAAATCATGGATTCTTGGGAAAATTATTCAAGGAAGTGTGTACTGAAATATCCAGACTCTACTTAAAATAAAGCATTTGAAGGACCTGCCTGAAGTTTGAGAAAGTTAGATGTTGCTTTAATGTTGTGGGCATGAAAATAAACCCACATTTTTTCTGCAAATGAGACTGAGCCAGGAAAGCACAACACTATCAGTGTGGGAATCCACAGAACCCATGACTGAAAAACCCAGAGTGGACAAACAACTCACGCAAGGTAATATCTGCCATTTGTAAAAGGACCACAACACCACACAGGCGTTTACAAGCATCAGCACAGATCTGTAGAGGAAGGAACACACTTCATGGCAGTCAAGGAAAACAGCATAACATCATAGAATCACAGAATATCCTCATTTGGAAGGGACCCACAAAGATCATCAAAGTCCAACTCCCAGCCACGCACAGCACCATCCTCAAGAGTCACACCATGTGCCTGAGAGCATTGTCCAAACACTTCTTGACCTCTGTCAGCCTGGTGCTGTGATGACTTCCCTGGGGAGCCTGTTCCAGTGCCCAGCCACTCTCTGGGGGAAACACCTTTTCCTTACATCCAGCCTTAACCTCCCCTGACATGATTTCAGGCCATTCCCTTGGATCCTGTCACTGGTTACCATCGAGAAGAGACCAGCGCCTTCCCCTCCTCTTCCCCGTCCACTTGAAGGCTTATGGCACACGACTGATTTTCCATGATATTTAGGTGTACCAGGGACACCAGTATTAGCAAAGACAATTCACTCTTGGTAGGAGTGAAACTCTGGTCATATAGAGGTTAACTTTTATTATATAACAAAGTTGTGCCAGTAAGTGATTGGATAAAGAATAATATTAAAATTTATGGAAAAGTTAAAATTTCTAATATATCAGAAGTAAAAAAATGCTTATTATTGAGCTGAAAAGATGTCAGCTTCTGGATCTCAGAGACAGAATTCATGCAATGGACAGACAATTGTTGGCAGCAACTGAAAAGGAACCTAAGGATGCTTCTGGGAAAAAAAGGAACACTCAACAGAATATGAAATAGAGATGGATGGGTCAAGATGGTCCACGGCTCATCTATCCAAGAAAGTTCCTCTTGCCGTAATTTGGGCTACAATAAGAGAAGCCTTTTGCTCTAGGGAGACAAATATAATGAAGAAGAACTAGTGAATGCATTGTGCTTACAGATCATGTAGAAAGCAAGCAAAACATTGAAATATTTCATTTGCGCACGAATGACCTAAAAATGGCATCTATTGCAATGTCTCTAATGAGAAACTGAAAAGGCAGTAACATTCTGGGAGGTGACCTTATGGAACTGGGGCATCCATATATGCATGATCATCATCTCTTCATGAAATGATTTCCTTAGAATGCCATTGGGTTGCACTTGGAGCTACCAGTCAATACAAAATATTTGACAGTGTAAACAGTACTAAGTTACACACAAATGATGTTAGATGTGGGGAAAAAGTGTAAAAAAATCCCATCTGGAGGCCTCAATTAACTCAGAAATTCTGACATAAACTAAACAAATTAAGATGTAAGGTGTAAAGATATATTCCAGAGGATCCCCATGGGAATGTCTCCCGCAGCAGATTCCTCACACGAGGGAGCTATAAGGAAATTTGCACCCATCAAGCTGCCTGCAGCAGCAGCAGCTTGAGAGTGTTACTAAGACACATACAGGAAGGATAGGTCACAACCTGGTCTGTATTTAACATTGTGAAATTACCATGGCACCAGTGATGCACTGGAGGTCACGTGAACTCTGAAGACAAGATGCCTGTGCTTGTCAGGCAGCTGTCAGAGTCACTTTGGTCTCACAGGTGTCTTGAGACAGATGGAGCAAAGCAGCAAGTCCAGTATGGTTTGTGAAATGTGATAAAGGAGGGAAGCAGTCATGCCAATGTGCAGTGAACTTGTCCCAGGTGCAAGAGACACTGCTGCACCACATGGACACAAGCAGAGGTGGAATAGGTTTTCTCATCTGAGACAGCTGAGCTCAAGGACCTGAGACAGCAGGAGCTGAAGGGCCTGGTTGTGGCAGAAATGACAGCATGGATATTAAGACTGAGATCCAAGGGTCCATGTGATGTTACAGCACACCTTGCGAGTTAATTGAACTGTGACAGCTGATGGTCTTCGAGATTCTGAATTGCATTAAAAATCACTGATGGTGTGACTAGAGAGGGGAGTTGTGGAAAAATAACAAATTTGCAGGAGGACCTTAAAATAGTCACTTGGCAAGAATTGATTCCTGGTTCCTTTCCTACTTCCATCAATCCAGCAATAATTGGTTTATTACCAATATGGTTTATTAGCATAATTGGTTTATTACCCCCTCTGTTGCTGTGCTCACAACTTGGAGTGGAAATGTGAAACAGTACTTTCTTCATATTTCCTTTAAAAGTGGCAGGAACAGCCTCTTTTCCCTCGCAGGCGATGGGATAAGGTCTCCCACACTGCTTACAGAAACCACATCAGTAGGAAGCAAAAGTACAGAAAAGAATACAAGAAGGAGGTAGTAAATGTGCTCTCCCCGATGGCATTTTCACAACAGGATAATTTCTCTGACTTCAGATCCCCTGATCATAATAGCAAACCATCTGCTCGTGGAAAGAGGACACTTCAAGAAAGGATATTTGGCTTAGTCATCCTGTCACATCACAGCTCTGCAGGGTTTCTTTTATTCTAGTAAAGAGGTTTTCATTTTTAATCCTGTTTCTGTATTCTTTAAAGAAACATTTATAGATGTTGTTTTTATAGTTTAATCTGACAATTCTTCTAAAAAGCATCATGTGAGACAAATAATTGAGCATCCTAGAGGAGTATAAAGCTAGTCGTACAAGCAATTGCAGTAACAATAAAGCACAACAGCAGTTAAAATATTATGGAATCAGATACCCCAAAAGACAGTTTAAAGCACGCACAGACTCTTTACAACAGGAGTATCAGCCATGTTTAACACCAGTGACAACCAAGGATATGCACTGGCGTTTACAGGGATGCAGGACTCAACTCCCTGTGGCAGATCCAACTCCTCAACGGGATGCAGTCCAAATTATGGGCCTCTGTGGGCTAAGTTCATAGGGCCAGCTCCTCCCTGGTCCTGTGCTCATGGATGCATACACATGCATGTTACATAGTCCTTCATTTTCTCTCTGGACCTTCCCTCCTGCCTCTTCTGGCCTCTTCTCTCTGAGCTGCCAGTGTAATGTGGACAAGTTGGAGGCAGAGGTGCAGTCTAGCGGGACACTGTTGTTTCATTTCTCTGCCTTCTGCTGCCTTTCCTACTACTCCAAGAAAATCCCTCCCTAGCTGATAAGGAATATTTGTTTCTGTTATTCTCCAAAGCTTGTCAAAAGTTTCAGACTGCAAACAAGCACGTGATGCTAATGTTCATGTGCCTTTTTGGTGCCTTCCCACCACCCCCCCCGCCCCCTGCTGCCATTCCTTCACACTTCCTATCATTCACAGGCCTCTTCTGGCTCAGCTAAGTTTGTTGAAGTAAAATCTGTGACAGTATATTTAAGTGTGCATTTTGTCTTTCATTTTGATTGACTTCACATGTGTTTTTAGAGCTACAGGTCAAAAGCTTCACTACCCCCTGCTGCTTTATAAAGTATTCTTCTAAATAAATAGCACATACCACAGACATGCCTGACCATCCTAGCAAAACATGAAGCTACCCACAGCAGCTGGAAGCTGAAGAAAAGAGCACCTGCCTGCACACAGCAATTCTGTGTAAATCTAGAGACAAAATGAAAAGCCTTGTCTCTGCTCAGACATGGGAAAATTTACTGTGAAATGAAGCTCAACATGTGAAAACAAGCATTTCTGAAAAAGCAGGAGAGGTTACTGTCCCATCACTGCTCATAAACTCCTTGAAGCTGCTTGTTACTACCCCTTGTGGAACCTGGTCTTCTCAGGACCCCTGTAACACCACATATTACCCTTTCACCTAAGGATGGCTTAGGGGAATCTGATGTATCTGCCCTGAGACATCAAAGAGTATTTATGATCCACAGCTCTGGAAAACTTCAAGATGAGGGGTGGATGCTACTATGTGCCCATCTCTGGGACTCCTCCAAGTGTGCACTCGTGAGGTTTGAGCTCCTCAAACCAATCTCTGCAGAATTGTGCTACACCATCATTTTTCACCTCCCCCAATTATAACACGGTTACATCTAAATTCTTATTCATTTATAACTGTTCAATCATATGTTTATTCTCTAAGTGTTTATAAGAAAATATCTTCTCTTGTGCTTGAGTATTTTAGAAGCCAGGTAACCGAATAAAATGTTAACACCTACCACTTGCTCATTTTGCACACAGAAGTATGGACAGTGCTTTCTCAATATAGAAGAAGATCTGAATATAACACTTGTCAGTGCACAAAGCAGTGAAATTTGCTGTGTATTATTTTTTTTTCCTGCCTGAGGCATGTCTTGGCTTTATGACAGATTTTAATGTCAGCAGAAACTGCAGCTCCAAAGTACGGTCCCAGCTCCAATGGCTTTAGGTTACAGATTTGTTTGTCAAAACAAGAAAGTTCTGAATGACTCTGGCCTCAAGGCTCTGACTCCACTGAGCAGAATTAGGAACTTCTCCATCTAATTCTAATTTCCATCTGATTTTCCATATTAAGCTTTGCTTCAGCCTTGTATTTCTTTTGCTTATTTCATAGTATATAATACAAATCAAGAATGTTTTGGTGGAACTGGCAACATAACAGGAGGGAAGATTTCAGCCATGAGTTTTTGCTGTGCTGTTCAGCATTGTCTTGTGACTCCTGACACGCTGACGAACGCAACAAGGAAGTAGTGGGTTTCAGTGATGAGCCAGGGGGCTGGCGAGGTGACAGATACGACTTTGCATTTTAAACATATTGCAGTGGCTGTGTCTGCAAGAGTTTCACATGCCCTCCCCTAAAGAACCTGATATTTCTTTTCATACTTTGTGGTATCAGACTTTGAGGAAACACCTGCAATATTAAGGCAGTGTATTTTAAAAGCTGCCTTCACCGTCGTGGGTTTGGAATGATGAAATAATCTGACATTTAAATGGAACAAACACCGAATGCTGATTGTGTGATATCTTGAAGGACTGTGTTTATTGGTAGATGCCCACAAAGGGGAGTTGACAGTTAACCTTAATGTGAGACCACCAGAGGGAATATTCATCAGGCAAAATGAAAGGGATCAAACACGCCTGATAGAAGAGTCTCACGATGGCTTGATACCTTGGATATTTGCATGAGAATCTGCTCACCTTCTGCTTTACTTTTCATTAAATCAAAGCGTACATTGAAAACTCTGCCTTGCCATCTTTACAAACCCTCTCCATTGAGTCTGTGGTCTCCTGTGAGGTCATGTTTTGGGAAACTGCTCAGGCTACCTTCGTCTCTAAGGCTGCCTACTTAACTTCTTCCCTCGTGCTCCCTCCTTTGCTCTTCAAAGGACATATGGCTCCAGCAACATTTGCAGGTCGGCCTGCTGAGGTGAACAATGACACAGGTGCCCTTGGGTTTGATATATAAATTTTACCCTGTATTTTTGTTGTCAGGAAAAGCAGGAAATAGAAGAGCAGGAGATTCTCCAAGTCCTGCAACTAGATCTGAACATTGCTACCTTCTCTTTCATCCTTTGACCTTACTTGCTTGTGTTAATGACTGCTGACACCAGTGTGACCTCTGATTGCCTTTTCTCTGCCTCTGAGTAATTAACAACAGGACAAATACTCAGGAGATCAACACTGCCTTGCTCAATTTCAATTTTGAAAAAACCTCTCATAAAAGAATAGGAAGGTCCTTGCTGAGCCAAATCCAGCAAATCCAATATCCTGTCTCTGGCAGTGGCTAAAGATGGACAGCCAGGAAGTAGTACAAAACCAGGATAAAATTTGGTATTGTCAGAGAGTACTCTCAGTGCCCAGTTAAAGGGCTTCCTGTGTTTGCTTTTTTCCCGAAAGGTCTTCTTCTGTCTCAAACGACATCTCTTCTCTAATGACAATTAGGTCATAACTCTCCAACCTATGGACGAAAAAAAAGAGAATGAACTAAAGTGATGGGAATTTTGAAGAATATTTATACCTTAGGAGCCTAGATAGCCTGCCTGGGAATAGATTGCAAGGTTTAGCTTTCTCCTATCAAAACATTTCTTACTAAAACAGAAGGGAGCCAGTCATCTTCAATGCTGTCCTGGGTTTGTTATGAAAGGGGGAAGGGGACACTATCGTGATTTCCTTTTCTCTGGTTTTGCCTTTTCTGCATATTTTAGTACTGCCACAGTCAATAGCTAATCAGTTGTTTCTCTGAAATTCTCTTTGGGACTCTTTGGAGCTTATAGGAGAATTTTCCACTGGAAAAAATAACAAAAAACATTTCTATGGGAGTGGCCAAGCCTATTATTATCCTGAGATGAATCAGGATCCCAAATTTTGTAGTACTAAGTTCTTCCAGTTGCTCCTCCTCCATGTCTAAAATCAGGTACCATCCTGTGATGTGCTCCAGGAATATTTCAGTGCTAGCCAGGAAAATTTTACATGCACACCTCAGACACTAGTGAATTCTACAAGAGCTCTGCACTCCCATGCAGTGCTTAAACAACAAGGCATAAAAACCTTCTTAAAAAGAAATCAGTATCTTTATGGTCGCATTGGTTACATTGCATATATAATGGATAATTTTGCAGGTCATCCTTGGAGCTGAGAGCTGCTGAGCAGATATCACAGTGTGACAATGACCTCAGGACCTAATGGTAGCAGATCTCCTTGGTCTACCTGAGAACCTGACCTGGCTCAGCACTCTGGTGTTGAACATTTACACGTACAAACTGTGGCTTTACAGAACACTTGTTTGTTTTTCATTAGGTTGACATTTCCTTTTTAGATTCACTTCCAAGCCTGAGGCATGCGGGCTTTCTAAGGTGGAAAAGGGTTGAATAAAAGCTGGTGATTGATTGTAAGAAAACAATTTGCAAGGAAAGGGGAAACAACAGCATGTCACTTCACCTAGAAGCACTTGCCATTTGAAAGCTCAGCACCTGCCGTTCTGTGACATTCTGCAGCAGTACTTCTGGATCTCCTGATATTGGCAAGCGTTTAGTAGAACTCAGTGTAAAGTAAAAGGGTTAAAAAGGGTATTAAAGCTATCTCAGTTTACCAAAATACGACGTATTTAAGAATCCCTTAGAATTTGTTATACTTAGCTGTCTAGAGTGCTAGAGGGAGATGCTGACTCTGAAGAGGTCATGAGGACTACGGTAACTTCTAGAAGGTATATCCCTTATTCTTTATTTTTGTAGCTGTCTTTATTCCTGGGAATGCAATAAAGTGTATTTTCTAAGAATTCCACTGTGTCAGACTAATAAACACTGTTGCATTTACTCAACAACACTTTCTGTGCAGTACCAAAACAGGTGAAGATAGAAACAAGCAGTCATTAAAAAAAAACCTATTCTTGTAAAAAAGAATGTCTCATCCATAAAACCCTTTGGGGTTAGGAAAAAATCAACAACCCACAACACCCATCAAGCTTAATTCAGTCTCTTAGTGGAAGTAATTCCCTGAAGCCATCCAGGATGCTGGAGGGTTGCAGTGCTTGGTTGAGAGAAGCAAGGTGGTACAGTCCCCCCTGCTTACATAGGGCATATGCACAACCTTCCCTTAGAATCCAGACATGAATATCCTCACCACAAGTCAACCCTCTGCCTCAGGATTTCTCTCTGTTTCCTGATCCGTAGGGAGCACTTAAATACTCCCTTGGCCCTGGCAGCACCATTTATTCTGCAAAGTAAACAATCTCCAGACTGGGAAACCACAGGAAGCCCTTTACAACACTTAAGCATTCTTATGTGACCATTTAACCCTTTAGATAGGCAAATAAGAAATTATTTTGCTGACAACATGATCAAATCAAAACCCTGCATCCCTCAGTGAAGGACATCTACTCTTCCATCCAGTGCTATCTAGTTTTTAACACTGCAAGGTGATACAATTTGGTACCAATTTGTTTCAGGTAGCAACAGCTGGACCACAACAGCAAAAAAGCATTTCTGTTGGAGAATAATTTCCTGCAACATCGAGCATTTGCTGTCTGAGTAAAAACTTGTTCAGGAAAGCTACACAGCTAAACTGACGTGAGAACATATTTTAAATAACGTATATACACACAGCTCAAGGGGGCTTTCTTAGCTCGGGTGGTTGTCACCAGAGTAATTATCCAATTTTCAGACTAGCACTAGCGAGTGGGGTGATAGAGCATCTGTCTGCCTCGACTGTAGAGACAAGACCCACGTGGTCAAAATTTGTTAAGAAAGCAGTTTATTCACTGAAGAAACAAAAGATTGACTGAAATTACTTGTATTTATCTGATGAAGCATCGTGCCAAAAAAAGAAAGAGGAAAAAAATCAAGCAAATGCGCAAACTGAATTATTTCCAAGTTTTGTTTTGATACGTAGCTTCAGTATGATATGAAAAGGGAGAAAGAAACATTCAAAAATTACATGAAGCCTTTTGCAAGTCAAAAAATGAACTGGATGTTTTCTGTTTTGTTTTGATCCACAACAATTGCTTTTCCAACTGCAATACTGGGACAACGACTTACAAAATCAATTTGTTCATCTCTAGTCATTAAGTGTGTAATGAAGCATTCAGTGTGCTTTGTGGCCACAATGAATAAACAATTTTTTTTCATTAACATTTTTGGCCTGTGAACTCATGAACACCCGACAACACTCCCTGTTGTGCAGCTCAGTGATGCAGTGACAGTGATGCAGTATGTATCACTGTCAAAATTCAAGATAATATTGTACTTTTATTGAGCATTTTAAGTATTTCTTTATGGCAGAATCTGAACGAAACAGTCTGGGTGAGCTGTTCTAATGATATACACATCTTTTTGGCCAGAGGAATATTTGTTGGATTGTGCTGAGCTATCTTTCCCAAACTAATGGGAAAAAACCAGGTACAACCACGTGTATCAGGAAAAGATTTCTGCATCATCCTGCCAGCCATGTGGTTTTCCTGCATTATGTAGATGTCTCCCATATTAAGCTGTTGCAGGCATCCTATTGTCACCTTGAGAACGAATTTTAATTAGGCACAGTATTGAATAGTGTTAATAATTAAACTCATGGCACATATTTTACATGGAAAAGGTGATATGTACAGCATAAAATCATAATTTGATTTCCAGATCACCTTCTCCATAATAGCATGGAGGGACTTAGATTGGACCCACAATCCATCTAGTCTGGTATACTCTGATAAGCTCTCTCAGTTACTGATTTTAGTAATGATACTGAAAACACAGCTATTATTCAAAACTGTATAGGTGATATATATTCAAAATCTGTCCAGAAACCAGAACACTTCAGCACAATTCAGGCATATGACTTGAATGCATGTTAGAAGATAAGTGCTGCTCCTGTTGTTTAACACAGAGCAGCTGCGGGCTGTGAAGTTCTAGTGCTAAGCAGACATGACTAACTGAAAACCTTGGAAAATCCTATTCCTCCTTTTGTTTTCAGTGTTGTAAAATAAAGCATCCAACAAGACTTGGCCCATACAAAGTGAGCATGAACAGAAATTGAACGGAAACTACTTCTCTAAAACTAATCTGGAAACAGGTGAAAATGCAGCCTGGGTACAACTGAGGGGGCAGAATGGGGTTCAGGTGTTAGTGGTTGACCCAAATCTTTTGGCTGAGGGTCGAAATAAACACCCATTCCAAGTTATTTCCTACCCCCTCTCATGACAAAGCTAAAGTCCTTCAAGCTTATTTGCAAATATCTACTGGAAACTGGTTTTGCCTGGCCAAGAAATGGAGGCAGATCCTCCTATCTAAATTTAAAAAACAAAAACCAAACAAAAAACCAAACAAAACACTCTTTATGCCATACATCCGGGCAGAAAGAGACCACTAAAAAATCTGAGAGCACTGTAGGTCTGGGGAAGACTAAACACTGGAATGCTGAATTTATTTTAAGACATTAGCTCCTACTGGAGAATCCATGCTCATGTGGGTTCCAAATTACTGGAAGAAAAATGTATATTGTGTGTGTCATGTAGCATCGATAGAGATGCCAGAAGACTACAAGACCCATCCTTGTATTTGTTCTATGGCTGAAAGCATGGACTTTGTGTGACCAAATGCCACATCTGTTTCTCATGCAGAAATGTAATAAAGGCAACTTGATTTTGCTCATGTCACAGGGACATACTGAGTCACGCAAGGGAAGAGGAAGATACCAGGACCCAGGGAATTGGAATGCTAGCGGAGAAATTGTCAGAATATTTTTATTCCTGTTCCCCTCATTTCTCTCAGAGGGCTATAGCATGGATTGGTCTGACGTTGAAGTTGTTCCTGATTGGATGCTTTTGTTTTGTTATCCAGTAGTCCTAACACAGCTTTACTGTGTTATCTGGACAAGCTAATTTTGAAATGTACTGATATTCTTAAATTGGTCTAAATTTTTAAATGCTTAGATTTGCTTGGTTGAACTGACTTGAGCAATCTCATAATCCCATTGGCAAATGGCCTTGATTGGAAATAAATTAAAATCTACTCTTAAAAATCCATCATTCTCTGTTGGTACCAGAAATCACCTGCCCAGACATGTGTAGATAAGGGATAAAGTTTTGCTTTAATAACAATATTAACACACTACTTTGAATTAATAGAGCTGGTTATTATCACTTGAAAATTGTGCCATCCCCTGTTGAGTTCAATTTCTGATATAATGAATACATATCTAAGCATCTTCATTTTCTTTCTTGTCACGGCTGTTTTGCTTGAAACTGTTTTGCCTGGGACATTTAATACATTAACAATAATTTTACAGTCTCTATTTCAATTAAGACATGAAGATCTAAAAATCCTGAGGAAAACAACCAACAGAGGCACTACCTAAGTACATTATTTGAGTATATGTAGTTTATTAATCAGTGTTCTCAAGGACAACTCAACAATGAAGGTTTTCTTCAAAACTCACTAGGAAAAGGATGACACATGCCCAGGACAGTACCATATGTTTGGAAAAATAATTAGACTTGTAAAAGGGAAGGAAATGAGTCAACAAGACAAGTCTAAGAGCACCAAAGTCATGCCTACACCTCATCACAAAGTGCATCCCTCGACTACGCGTGACCTAATTTAGTAATTCCACTTGACTCTGTGTGGATGTGCCACACCACACCTGAAGCAGCACTACTTCCTTCACATCAGTCTCATTTAGTGCACAACTAGGTCTTAAGTGGATTATCTTTTGCCCCCTCTCTTGCAGTACAGATAAGCTGTACTGTGTACCTCTCCTGACTCAGTCTCCAGTTTTAAATGACTTGTTTGTCTCTCCCAGCATCTGAAGTTCCTTAGGCTGTGTCCTGCACAGGCACAGGAAGACCTCCTGATGGGAGATGTGCTGAGTGCTTTCACTCTGCATCATTATTTTCTGAATTAGTAGGCATAGTTTGCTCTGTGTCAGTTCAGTCACCTTCATGCTAGAATAATGGGGATTTTAATTACATGATGTTAAACCTCTCTCTCTCATGTAGCCATGTATTGGAAGGCTCATCATCAATTCAGCAGTCGATTGAGGAAACCTTGGATAATGAGAGTTTATTAACCCAGGTTAATGAGCCTCGGGCAAAAATGAGGGATTTTGCCCAGCTGAAGAGGAGCACTGAACACAAACAAGGCTACATGAGCAGAACTCAGCCCTCTTGAGATCTGCCCAGGAAATGACAGAGCATTTGGTAGAAATACCAGTGACTGGATGCTGAAAGCAGAACATCTGTGCTCTCGGGAGCCACATTTTTTAATCATGTCCTCCAGACCTCTGAGGAGAGGCAGTTATTCCAGCAAGTGCACAGCAAACAGGGAGGAGAATGGCTCAGAGGAGCAGCAAGCAAGATGAGTGTCTCTCAAGAAGTCCCTTAAACTCTTCCCTCAGGGTCACCCTGAGGGAGTTCCTTCTGTTGTCCACCCTGGAACTGATAACATCTGTGCTCCCAGGAATACCCTCTTGGTCCCTGGATCTCATATCCTGTCCAGAGAGGTGCTAAAATTTGTGGTACTAAACATAAGCAGCAAGCTACCTGCCTCCCCTGGGAACCAGTCTTCTGATAAAACAATGTCCCCCTCACATGAATTCACACAGATACAAGTTCCTGTGGAAGGACTTACCAGGGACAGGGAAAAGGGAGAAATCCCATGACATCTGGAACAACTCTTAGCTGTACAACTTTAGCCTCTCATGCACATCTCCTGTCCTGCTGTTCTACCCTGCCCTGGCAGGACATCAATTGGTAAGGAGGTGAGAAACAAAGCATCATTGCAACAGAAAGAGCATTTATTTAATTACAGCTACTCACTTTTCATGAAAAAGTATGGATTTTTTTTTTGTTTTGGTTTTTTTCTGCCCTTTTTGAATAGATGTATATGCAGCTGAAATAACAATAATATTATTTCAGAAGTAGTTTGCTTATTTGTAGGTTGCAAGTAACTGCCAATCACAGCTAGAAAGAAAGACAGACATTATCCAACAGAGGAAAAATGCATGAACTTTGGTGATGTGAAACACTACTCTTTCCTGTAATAAATGCATTAATCATTGAAACTATACATGAGTATCTGCAGTTCAAAAGACTGTAACACACAGTAGCAATAACTTCCTGGATTCACGTTTTTGTGTCCAGTCCCTGTACTATAAAGTCTGAGAAGGGCAAATAGTTTGAAATTACTTACTAGGCTGAAATTCTTGGTTCTGAAGTCAGCAAAAGACTTGCCCTTGTTGTCAGTTCTGGGAATCCATGTATGCGCTACATTTACTTGTCAGCTCTTGCTGTTGGCAAAATTCAAATGGATACAAATTCTTTAAGCTAGTGGATGGAAGACAAAATGGCCCAAGAGAAAATGACTCTTGGTTTTATGAATTTAAGAAAAAGGGAGATTCTATTTCATATTTTTGCATCTGCTGCAAAATATTATTCATGAATCAAAGTATCTTACCTCCTTCCCTGTAGGGTATCTTATCAATATTCAAAGAAAGAAAAAAGGACTGCCTAAAATATCAAGTGTGATGAAGTACCTGCAACTTTGGAAATTAAAATAGCTGGTAAATGACTGAATGAATTGTATATGGCCTAAAGAAAGCAGGGTGCATGTTATTCTTATTATTCTTAGTTTCAATGTATATAAAATTGTAAAATTGTGATTCAATGAAAATAATGGCAGCTATGCCAAAAACGTGTCTGAGACATATTTGAATAAGTTTATTGCAAAGTCAGCTGTAAAATTTCCACTGTGCTGCTTCTTCCGAAGGCAAAATCTTGCAGTTCTTATTAAAGACCTCTACTAAACAAAACACACACACATACATACATAGAAACAGTCCACAGGTGTTTTCCAAAATTAGAAACTCATTCATCGGGGAAAAAAGCAGTTACACAGTTTGTCATAGGGTTGATGACAAACAGAAGCTCTGCATGGCCATGGATAAAACCTTGCCTGCACAGGGAAGTTCTCCTTGTGCAATTTTTCCCATAACGTTTATGCAAACACTACAACGACAAGAATGCACCAGTGTGTTCATGAGGATGTGCCACTTTGAGGTGACAGCAGATCCCACAGGGCCTTTGGGCTCCTGGAGAGCATGAACTGAGGTGGTTGATCCATGCTCCTGACAGTCCCACAGCAATTCCAGTAACACACAGAGAGGTCTGCGAGGTGCTCACTGGAGCTGCAGCAGAACATCAGTGCTGGAAGAGACCTCCATTGAGCCACCATCACCTTACGTATATGCATATGTATGGATATATGTTTGTATTTATAAAAATATCTGAACAGACTGCTGTTTGTACCTCAATTATTGCCGTCAGGAAGGTGGCTACTGCTGAACAGTGCCATTTCATGAGCTGTGTGGGAGTGTTTAGAAATGCACAGGGGATTAATACTAGATTTGCAGTGAAGAGCTCCTGCAGAAAGGACCTTGACTGCAAAAGGGGTCTTGCTTTTTACCCCTCACACTCTTAATCCAGAAGGTAGAAAATGTAATTGCTCTCCAGTGCTGTAAGGCATGCCAGAAGCTTTACAAGCCTGTGTAGCAACCATCTTTTCTACAGTCTGGGGTATGTGTGCACATTGTAAAGTGATTTTCTAGCTCTCTGTGAAAGACCCCAGCAGCAAGTACTGCTTGGAGGGAGGGAGGAAGAGGGACTTTAGAGGTTCAAATTGGAGGATATAAGGAGCAAAATAAATACAGTAACACAAGGAGTATTTTCTAGGTCTAGATAAAAATAGCCACTCATGGCTTCAAACCTTCTGATGAACTTTAAGAAATACACGTGCACCATAGTATTGACAATTCAATTTATAAAATTCAAAGGGAGATAAAGAGCTAAGGGTATTGATTAAACTATGAACCAGTATACTGATCCTATTTTTTATGGCCGTAGCTACAATAAACATGGGGCAGATTAAAGTTTTAACCTGTTTGTTACCACCACCTGGAGAAGGGTTCAGGTCAGGAGGTGAGAAAAACTAATAATTTAGGAATACAGAAGCATATGCAAACAATCATTAGGGGGTTTCAAAGCAGAAATCCTTTCAATCTCAGTAAGCAAAAGGGTAAATACAAAGAAATACCAGTTCCTTAGTGTGTACATTATGTTAAGAGGCTTATGGACTTGTGGGGTTTTTAACTCTAGGAGGCTGGCTGGTGGAGAGCAGGGTACTGCAGCACAGAGGCACGCACGCAGCTGTCCTCAGAACCTGTTCTGGAGCTGGCACTGCTTTCAAGTCCAATTAGCTTACTCAAAATCATAGCCCTGACCTTTTTTCAAAGAACGGTTATGTATGAATACACACAAACTGCACTAGAAAAAATGATGATTCAGTGAAATATGGTCCTGTGAGCTTTTGGTACTAGAAAGACACTCCCAGGAGTGATGGAGGCCAGCTGGTGCTGAGCACTGTTGCCAGAAGAAGATCTGGGGAGTGAGAAAAACCCCCCTGACTGTTCATAAGGATGCAAGCTACTTAAAATACTGATGGTATTTTCCTTTGGATGTAGTGTTAAGATCCTTCTGGCTTCACATGCTAATTGAGAGAGTGATAAAGGGAGGGTAACCTCCACACCCCCACTCCTGTTTTAAACAATTCTCTTTTCCATATTTAGGCCTATCAGCAAGGTCTAGGTAGACTTTGTGCAGTACTAGGAAATATTAAAGCTGACTAAATGCTTAATTGCACTTGCAGACTTCTTGTGGACCACCTGACGGTCCCCAGTGGCCCTGGAGGTATGGAAAAAGGCAGGTTCCTTTGCTGAAGGATGTGATGTGTGCTCCCCGTCTCAAACCAGGATTACTGCAAGAATGCCTGAGTGATGTGCCACAGATGTCCTCACACAACGTCTTAAGCCTTGTCTATCCCTTTTGGCCTAACAGCCTTGGAGACCTCTTCCACTGAACCACAGCCCACAGTTCTTATCACTCCAAAGATCCAGTTCCTGGTTATTTCTAATTCCACATATCCATCCTGGATCAGAGTTTCACAAAACTTCGCAGTGCATACCAGCCCACCCATCCTCTTTGACCCAAAAAGCTACCTAGAGCACCACCTAACTCTGAGTCCCCTCAGTTTTTCCAACCTTCTGCTGCAAACCTCTTCTACCTCAACCCCAAAACCTCCCTGCTCTTTCATCCCGGGCTCTCCACTGCCATCCCTCACTGCTCCATGGTCAGGAACCCCAAATGCTGATCTCCAGGCAGTGATGGCCGCTCAGCTCCCCATCTTTGGACCCTTCTGCTCTGCTTGAACCATCTGCCAACATCTGCACCCACTGCAATGAGTTTCCATGGGAGTCCAAGCCCACCCTCCTCCACTACAGTGACTCCTCTCTCACTGCTCCCCCAGAGGGAATGACCCAGCTCCTGTATCTCACAGGGATTTCTGAAACCTAAATACAGGCTACAATTCTCAGAAATGTACTATAAAAGGATGAAAGAACAAAAAGTAAGATCTATTTTAGGAAAACCAGATGCATTTAGACCCTGTATTTCCTTACTTTTACTCTTCAATTAGAACTGGAAGTTCCTTTTTTATACAATTTGGAAAATAAAACTGGAGAAAATGCACATGTAATTTTTTCCTTCCCCCCACCCCTTACGTCTGACAACAAAGACAGCATTTTTGGGTTTAATTCTCTCTCTGTAGCCCTGTGTTTGTGAAGAAGGTGGGGGAGGTGAAAGGCAACTAAGACCCAAAGAATTAGAGGTTACTTGTTCTTCTTTGTAAATAATTGCCGTGCCATTGACTGAGTGCCCTGAAGCCCAGCTGCCTGCTGACAGACTGCTGTGTCAGCAAAAACCTCTCTTGTTTTCCAGGAGGCTTTAAAGTCATGATGGGTGGAATACAAGGCAGCGTACAAAAACTCACTACCAGCTCTTGATAGCACACAGTTGCTTTTCAAATGAAAACATTTTTTTCCCTTTCCACTTACACCAGGGGTGTTACTTCAGTAATGCTTGCTTATCCATTCTTCCTTTCTCATGGAGGATGCAGAGTTCTCACTGAACCATTTTTTTCTTCCCATCGAGATCTACCACTGCAATCAGAATGCAGGTTATTTGATTAACCACTTTATTAAACCTGTTTTCACCTTTGAAAAAGACACTTTGTTCTCCTCCATTTGTAGCACACTAAGGCACTCTGAAGATATAGTTATGGATCAACACCTTATTAATCCATCTTTTTTTGGTAATAAAATAGCCATGTGAGGAGGTACAAGGGCTTCACAGATAACACCACCCTGCTAGGTGCCTCATTTAGACCTTTTCCTATTTGAGAATTCCTTGTTCTGGTACAGGAACATGTGTGCTTCCTTGTAGGTTGTATATGTTAATTTTCTTTCTAGCTTCACATTACTGCCAGTGTTAAAGACTTGACCAAAAATCCCAGGGTACAACAGAGACTACGGCAGCAGAAGTTCACTGCGCATTTAAAAAGCTACTGAGTAAAACCGACCAAAGTAGGAGATCTTGTTTTCCAGCCATGCAGAGCTGTAAAGGCTAGAGCAAAGCAATGTGGAAGCCTAGTCTGGACTATTGTTCGGCAAAGGTCACCGAATTTTCTGCAAGTGGTCGCTGCAAACTGCCCAGTAAATCCAACCAGGGACAGCACACAACTTCAAGGAAGCCTGAAAGCCTCCACTAGCACAGCTCAGGTGGTGGAGGATCTACTGAACTCCTGCACAAGATGCTGTGGTGGCTGATAGCACACATCACTCTTTTCTGGTCACAACTGGTCTTTCAACAGGAAGAGTAAGGCCTCTCTAATATCACTAGAACAATGTTCTGAATTTATGGTCTTCAAATCAAACTGTGCCCATTTCTTAATGGACAAGATGAGGGTTGTTTTTCCAGCTAAATCAGCAATAATGTGAGTCTCTTCCCTGTTCAATCATCCCCATTTCATGGGAGTTCAGAAGGTGTGCAAGTGGCAGTAAAATCAAGCTTGCTATTCTGGCCTGATTCTTCAGTGCTAGTGTGAACAAATGGCAACAAAATGCTTCATGCTCAAGGTAAACCCTGTTCCTCTAATATAAAGAGGAAGGAAATGATTTCTTAAATATTAACCTTTCACTCTGAGAGAAAAAAAAACACCCCTCATTGTCACTGTGCAAAAGTAAGCATTGAGGATCTCTGTATTTTACTTTAGAATTTACCTTAGCTGAAAATAAACAGCATTTCCAATGAGAAAAGACACTGATGTGAATTTGGTGATGAGGGAAGGGCTGGAGCTGATCACAAAACCTTGCTTAGGGCAATGGATGCTTTGTGTTATTCGGCTGAGAGAGGTTGTGCCTCTCCATCCATCTCCCCTCCTCCATCCAGCCTAACCACCATCCCATTGCCATCACAATCAGATGCAATGCAGTTGTGTTTTCTGTAAGGCCAGCAGCAGCAGCCAGCTCACAAGTGGGCCTTGCAAAGGAGGGAGGATGTGTGTAAAACATTTTCTGTGGAGACACAGAATCAGCACTGGCAATGAACTTTGTGATTTTCAAAGATTCCCTTACAGACTGTGCATTAAGTTCCTGTGATACTGCATGAAAGCTTGGCTTTTATTCAAATGGGGAGGAAATGTTTCCAGTGTTCGTGGCAGCCAACAAAATCTTGACGACACTAACTGCAAGCACCTCAAAGACTCAAAACCTAGACTGCAAATGCAAAGTAAGTGTTTTAAATTTTGTGTTTGCACTTCCATATCTATTAAAAGAAAAAATCATGGCACTAAGGAGATAAAAGAGAGGAGGAATGTGGAGTTTTTGGATGTTTTCAGATGGAGACAGTAAGTGTACTACGAAGCAGCTGTCTTGACTGACAGTCTCTTGCCCGCCTGGAGGAGAGGACCTGCTGTGAGCTTTCCATGCACTCCTCAAAGAAAGCCAGGTAGAACGCAGCAGTAGCAGGAGGGGTCTGGATGAAACTCTCTCCCCTTTGATTCCTGTGGTTTGTGCAGAACTCCTGCAAAGTTGAAAAGCACTGGGGAAGACTCTGTGGTTTTCTGCCAGAGCACAGCTGGGGAGCTCAGGGGTCTTTTGCTGTTCCTGGCTTTTGGTCACTGGAGTAATAGTGCTGCAGTCCACCTTGCATCTCATGGTCACAGTCACTGGTTTCCCTGACACCAGTGTTTGTGTGTGGGGTTGCTCAAGAGAGTGGAGAAGAAGGCTCTGTGGTTCTCCCCTCCCCACCCTTCCCATCAGCAGTGCTCACTGCAGCATTACAAGAGGAAAAATAGACCTTCAGCTCAGCAGCTCTGCCCCCACCCACTTTGATGGGTGGGACCAGCCACCCACCAGGCCTTCACTCTGTCCTCTGCAGAAGAGTCGACAGTGCCTCTCTGGAGCAGGTGATAAATCAGTGGGGATGACTGAACACTCCATGCTTTTGATCCACCAAACTCTGCCGTGGTCATGCTTAGATAAGCACAGGGAGAAATACTGTCAGTTTTCCACTGAATTTCAGCATTTACTACATTTTTACTAGCATCTTGTTTGCTTGAATATGTTTATTTTTATCCCTCAGGCAAATATTTCTGCCTCCTGTGAACCTTTTATGTAAATCAACAGAGGCATTTGGCAAGCCGTATCAAAACTGCAGCTTTACATACCACTGAAGCGGAAAATAAATGGAAATAATTACTGATGCCTCCAAGTACAGATTTGTTTCAAAATGAAAAGTGTAGCTTAGAGAGGGTGGGCAGTATGTATCTAATGATTTCCTGTTAGCTTACATAGCATTGGCTCAGACATTTTTATTTCATTCCAGGATGTGTTTTTTCCCTCTTTGGGGGGAGATCAGGGAGAGATAGTGGCTGTTTGTTTGCTCATTTTATCCATATTGAACAGAATCAGATCTTCAGTTATTTAATAAACTACTTCCCAACAGGAAGCTAATGTTTGATGTGTTGCTGTGGAACTCATTTACATCATTCTGACACTGAACAAAAAAAAACTCCAACTAACCAACCAAAAAAACCCCCAAAACTCAACCAAAAAAAAAGAGATATGGCATTAGCTGTTCTGCTTCACAAAACCTCCCATCATGCCAGTGTAACAATACTCCAGCTTGTAAAGCTCTGCTGTGCTTTGATGACTGGAGAAATGCAGGGGAAAAGTCAGCTCATGACTGAAAGTACAAAAAGGTAGATAAAAAGAAAAAGACAAATAATTTTCAAGTTGGTGGTTTGCTGCATTTAGCATGTACAGACAGCATTTTGAATTTTTTAAAGGATGCAAGATCTGCTTCCCATGCAACAACAGCTGAATGGCAAAGAAATCAGAAGGGTTGAAAGTCTTCACCTATGTCACACCTTCCAAATCTGTCCGTACTGAGGTGACAGATTTCTCAAAAAAATGTAATCTACACAGAAATCAACAGATGTTTCATCGTTAGTGAAATGTTCCTGCCAAGAGTTATTTCACATCTTCTTTCAGTGTGCCAACCAGCCCAGATCGAAGAGGCCTGCCTTGAAAACACAGCCTCCAGGGTCTGGGGAGAGGTGACATGAAGCTGCTCTCTGGGCTTGGACAACACCTCCCAAATATACAAAACAAGGGAGACAATGATTTTTGCCTGTGGTTACCACAATCAGGTTAGTTGTGCTGGTGACGTAATTGAGCATTCACTGCACTGAAATCCTTGATTGCTTGCCCCTGTTTATGCCAGAGGCATGGATGCTTACTGACCAGTCCAAGGCAATTTGAGCAGACCCAGATCTGAGATACTGCTCTGAGGGGTAACTGCAGCCTGGTAACTAACTGCTTGGAAGTACCTTTAATTCATGTATTTATTTTCAACAACGTGACTGTCCAATGAAACACTCTGCTGTTGAAAGCTAATTTCTGAAAATCATGTTCTGACGCTATTACAGAATTTGTACTATGTAAAATTCCAATTAAAAAACAAAAAATCCTCAAAGAGGACTAATTTGCAAAATCTCCTATAAGCTGCAAGTTTATTTCCTGACTTTTTGTCTAAACCTGGCATCTTACAGATGTACTTGCTGCATTAGCTTCAAAGAAAAGAAATGCACTACTACAAAGGGTTGGGTTTTTTCTCTTTTTTCTCCCCTATATACACACACAAAGCTGGGCAATCCTTAGAGGTAGATACCAAATAAATTTACTCAAGCTAATAGCAACGTTCACTTATTTTGATAGTTTAACAAACATTCCTGAGCTAATTTGCCTAGAATATCTTTGCAAAACAAACAAGCTTGATATAGTGCAAGCAGTCAAAGTAAAATACTTCAAACATTTGAATTAATTTTATCACAGATGGTAGGAATTTACCAGTAAGGTTATTTATACGTTCTCAGGCAGTACTGTTCAGGCATAACTTATCACTGCAACAGAGACAAATATAAGTTATCTTCATTGTCTTTTAAGACAGTTCAAATGGAATTTATTTGCCTTCCTCACTCAGCAAACTGGATAAGAGGTGTAGCTCTTTAAATGCTGTTGTTCCATTTTCACAGTAGAGAGGCTATAAAGCAGGGGTGCTTCATTAAAATACCATAGCTGGCACCTCTCAGAGGCACAGGAAAGGAATATTCACTGAGTAAGTAACACATTATAAATTATAATTGAGATTCAATTCTCCCAGGGAGAAGAGAAGGTAACTTGTCATTTGAAGTGTTGTGCGTTTCTGAGAGTGGACCAGGAGTTTAGAGGGTATAATGATATCATTAAGAAATGCCCTTGCAAAGCAAGCAAAATTACACTGTGCTGTTTCTTGAAAACCACAGGAACTCTTTACTGTTCTGTCAGCAGAGGTTCAAAAAGCTATGTGACCCCACTGACATTCATTCAGGCACGTATAACAAATCAGAGGGGGGAAATTTCTTGAATAGTTAATTATATTTTGTGTTTGAATACCTAACACTGTTAGCTGTAAGAGCTCAGCAACACAGAATGCACACCTTGCACACCTGATTTACCTCACAGCTTTATTTTTCTTTTAATATTTAGAGGAGAAGGCAGTATCAAAGGAAGAAAAAGAGTTGGGAGCTTGGAAAGTGGAAAAAGTAGATAATGGCTAGCTGATTTGATGGCTGTGGTTGAACTGCTCTAGTATTGGCAGTCCTTCTTCCATGAGCAGCAGTTGTTATTAGATGACCAGAAAACCCTTTGAACCCACATATCCATGTCAGATAGGAATATGTGGGCTGATACACTATAAACATAAGCTAGAATGTTGCAGGGAAACTGAGTTGATCTCATTTTCAATAAGACACAGCTCTTCTGGCCAAACTATTTATTTGTTTATTTATTTATGTGTGAAAAGTTGACCAAGAAGCCCTTTCACACAGAGCGGCAAATGGCTGTAGTCCCCATGCTGCAGTGACCATTGACTCAGCTTAAGCAAAGACAGTGGCCAGCAACAGAAACTGAAGTTTGCCTGTTTGGTTTTGAATGCAAATGTTTATCTTACTTTTTTTAGAGAGAATTATTGGTAGATATTGTCTCCAATGCTAGCAGAAAGCCCACTCACATTGATTAATTAAGTCAAGCTTTATCTGTAACAATTAATTAATTTCAGTTACACTACAGGTTCAGGAATCCTTATCTCTTTAGGACTGTCTCCTTGCAGCTTTCCTTGCACTTAGCAATGCGATTGATAAATTATATGATAAAGGTAAGGACAATCACAAGGAGTTTAATGTTGTCTGTGCTACACTGAGGAGATGATGTTTCCTCAGAAGTCTATTCAGGTTCTCTGTATTTCTAAGTGATGCCAAAGTTAGGATTGTCAGTGGGATTCTTCATGAAACTTCACACAGAAGTTGGACTGGGACCCTTTGTAACTACTGTAGATGTCCATTTACATAAACATTCCCACCAAGCCACCAAGTCGTTCTTCCAGACACTGGGTACATATGCTACTGAACACGCTCACTAATTCAAAGCTGCTTCTAAATTCTCTTGGAAAATAGAAGAATAAAATTTATATTACCCTATAAGCCTAGGCAAGCTTGCATTCTATTTTCAGTTCATTGGAATTCCTGCAGTTTTCCTCTGTAATTCTTACACAGCGATCAAGTATTTTGCTCATCACATATATATTCATGCTTCTGCCTTTCTTCTGAAAAACTGTCAATCTAATGACCTTCTAAATGTATCTTCTATTTGAAGAATATTTGCATTGTAATTGTACTTGTGTTAGCTATGTATTTTTTTAGCTGCATTTTTATTGCATGTAGATTAGAGTTGGTCAGAAAGCCACATCTGAAATGGAAATTATTTTTTATTACCCTTTCACCTTGCTTTAAACTGGTTCCACTGCAAACAGTTTGAAACAGTGGGAGTGTGCTCACAGTGAAAATCAGAACGTACATTCGAATGGTCTAATGATCTAACGTGTGTCTACCAGAAAGGGATGAAAAACACATCCTGAACTAATAATAGGAAGTTTTGAATTACAGGGAAGTAGAGCTACTGGATGGATTTCCGCTGAACTCCCTTTTTTCCTCAGAAAATGCCCATTTGCTGAAACCAAAGCTTAGTGGGGGGCAAGGGGTAGAGATGAGGGGAGAAGGAAGTAGGCTGAGTATTTCTCTTGGTGTTTTCAACATTCCTTGGAAGACTGTGGTGTTTGACGTTGACATTTTTGCATCAAGGAACCTCTGCTATTCAGGAATGCTTGTTTAAGTGTAAGGTTCTGCATGGTTAAGAAGAGACATAAAAATATTTGAGAACAAAATGGAGTTCTTCAAGATCACTAGGCAAATGTTCTAATTGATGTACAAAATTTCCAAAAAGTGCTCAGACATTGAGGGACATTTTCTGCAAGCCTGAAAAACTCTCTTGAAGTGGAAAATCACTTTCTGCCATGGTGTAATAGGGGTGGAATTACAGCCTCCATCAAGACAATGGTAAAAGTTCCATTTGCATCAGCTGGGACTTCACCTCAAACTTGCTAAAAGCATTGCAATATCTTTTGACCATGTTGACCGTACACACATTTGCCATACAAATATGTATGACCATACAAGGTTTAAGGAATTGATGAGTTGCTTTGTTGAGGAGAAGATAATAATAGATGAGGCTTATGTGTGTAGAAATGTCCTAGTTTTCTGCACCTAATCAAGTCAAACAATAAGTAGGCAAATGTTTCTAAAAATCATTGCCTTTCTGCATAATTTAAAAATGTTTCTGACTGCAGCTTTGTGTTAAAAACTCACACCAGAAATTACCTTGCTTAGAGGAGCAGAATGAACAGAGAGTCCTGCCAAGAGCCCTCTCCTGCATCTGTGTGAGCTGAGCTGCTGGGGCTTCCACAGCAGCAGTCAGGGACCCGCAGCCAGTTCCAGTGATGCAGCACGTCCTTGAAGGCATGTGCTGAAGACGGGGCTGTGAGCCAGAGGTGTAAAGGAACAGCTGGTCTTATACTGCCACAGCTGTCTTCTCAGGGGACATGAATTTCAGTCCTGCAGCTGTTAGTGAAGGCTCCAGCATGAGTCTTCTCCTAGAGAGAGCCAAGTCCTTATCTACCTGTGCTCAGGGGATAATCCATGCCACGTATCTCAGTGGACACTCATATCAGCGTGATGACTCCTCCTGCCCCCACTCTCTCCATCTCCCTATCCACATGTGCCTCCATTGCTACCCCACATCTCAGACAAAACAGCACCAGTTCCAACTCTGTTGTCACACAGCTCTCACGGAACTGTCACTATTGCTGTCTCTTTCTGATCTAGTCCTGTATATGCAATCCCTTTTATTTTTTTGTAATTATAAACGCTGTGTATATTTTTCACAGCAAGAAATTACCTGTAGTAAACACTCTCTTCAGGAAGCATTCACTCATTCCCCACGCTAAAAAGGAGAAAGCTTTTGGACTTGTAAAAGAAGTTACATAGATATTTAACACAATATGCACACACTCCTGAAATTCTACGAAATTATGAAGGGCAGGGGTAATGTAAATTAATGCAAGTACATTAGAGCAAGTTCACATCTTATGAGAGGAAGAAACGTTCAACATGATCTATTTATGCATATGTTGGTGGGAAGGTTTGAGCCTGACTGGTGTTAGCTCTAGCTACTTTTTTATTGTCTACCACTAAGAAACAGCTACTTCCTGTTCTAGGCAGACTTACTGCAACAAACTTTTGCATTTCCTTGCTGGGACTGAAAGAGTATTTTCTTCCTTTCTAATGCTTATCAGCAACTTCATGAGATAGTTATTAAAATGTAATAACTGGCATAAAAAAAGACCTTCAATTTAACATATGCAGCTTGTCCTTGTACTCATAGCCAAAAGCTCCGAAGCATCCAACTGGTAAACATGGCAGGGCTGATCAATTCTACTAAGCTGTTAATTCCAGTTTTCAAGTGAAAAATGTGAGTCTACAGCCCGCTATCCTTTGCTTTTTCCTTGTTCCAGTCAGCTCCCTAGAGATGATAGGCACACAATGAGCATAGGCCTTCTCTTGCAGAGAGCAAAGTCTGTTTATCTACCTTTTTTTTTTTTTTAATATAAAATGAGTCAATCCCTCTTCTCATCTCCTATAATTTCAAAGGCTCCCTCACTGGCAGCTCAGAGAGTACTCACTCTACATATCACAACAGCTGCTGGAGACAGATAGCATGAGCATTTCTGGAATGATTCAAACTGACCTTCTTTCAATGGATACTAAATGCTTCTCATTAGCTGTGACTTCATGTTTAGCCATCCAAGACCGGTCTCTAACATGAAGCACATTCTAATACTGAGGGAAAAGGTAGCTAGGTAAACATATTTGGGACCTTTTGAAGCAGCCTTTAGTAAAAAAAATTTGGTATGCTTTTTATGTGTATATATTGCAAATTATTTCATTCAAATACCTATGTAAATATGCAGTGGATTTTAAATGAAGAAAGTTTTTTTGCTAGATATGTTTAAGAAATCGAATATCCAATTGCATCTTACAGCATCTGATAAATTCTGATCTTTAGCCACTTTCCGGTTGCTGAAGATCATTAGAACTTGAAGCTGTCTCATTTTAGGAACAGTACAATCATTCTTACTGGGAGGAGGTCTCTATTTCCTTCACAGACCAGATTTGTAGGTCCCCTTCTGTAGGTTAACCCATTTTTATATGGCTCATATTGCCTCTGTGAACATAAGCTTGGGTTACTAGCAGATCTTCTGGAGTTACTAACAAGGACTCTTGTTTGGGAAGCTGCAACCTGCCTTTGGGACATATCAACACATTGTGATTACAACACAGGAACATCCTGCTTTTATATTCTGAGGAAACTGCTTGTCCTCTGGTAGACCCTGCTAAAGGAACAGTTATCCATCTTCAAGGACCCAGCCTAGAATATCGCCTTTTCCTCAATTTCCCTATCCTGGGGAAGGTAATGACAAGGCTTTTGCAAAAATCCAAAATCTAAGTATTTCCTTAATTTTTTACAAGTCTTTAAATTCTGGACATAAATAAGACAGAAAGGTCTGCCTTCAAGCCGGTTTCTTTCTAACAGGGGAAAGGAAAGAGGGACACATTCTCAGCTGCCACGGAACATCATTTCTCTGCAGATGTGCACAGAACCCCCGCCAGTTACACTGTCCTAGCAACTGGCCTCAGCTCTCTGCTCACTGTTACCTGCATGAAAGACTGAGGAAAAGCCAAACAATTGAATGAGCAACTTTTGAATCTGCAGTTAGTCTCCCGAGATAAACTGTTTAATCTACATTTAGGGGCTTTTTTTTACGAGGCGCTAAGGTTTTTTTTGGCTTGTCCTTGTCCAAACCAGTGGATACATGAGCCTGTACATGGTTTTCCTTGCCCAGCTTCTGTCACTGAGGATTTTATCTGTTCTGACTTCAGTAGTCAATAACAGAGAGCTCTGTCTTTCTGTTAATAGGACCTGTTATAAATACCAGTGGAGACATAATAGCATCACAGGATATTTATAGCATAGGCAGACTTAACCTTACACTACAGATTTCTACAGAAAGGCTGAGTGTTCTTCAGCTTGTTACGATGAGAATTCTCACTCACTTAAAATTTTCAAGTAACAGCAGTATTGTGTTCAGAAACTGTGGAAAGAAGAGCTTTATCTTATACTTACTATGCAAGCCATCTTATAGCCTACATCCTTCACAAGAATAAAGTGTTCCACTGGAAGTACTTATTCAGTCAAAGAGATCACACTCACCTCGGGTTTCAGAATACAAATGTGTTTAAGCAAGGTAAGAATAGTCAGTTCATTGCTCCAGTATCTGGGCTGATGAATGAAACATCAAGTTTTCAGGGCAGAGGGCTTGGGGAAGTCTCCAAATGCACAAGGACTGCCTGGGTTCTGTTCAGATGCCCAGTTTGACCATAACGAGTATTAAATTATGCCCATTAACCCAGGTCATGCTGATCTGAAATACTGTTCCATTACCCCCACTTGATTTCAAATTTCAAAAAGCAAGAAATACTGACAATTAAGACAGAAATCAAATGCTTCTTACTGCTCATAATGAAATAGATTCTTAAGTATTTTTATTCCCAGATGAAAACTAATGAAACAAATACATTCCCAGACTTTTTTTTCTAGAAAATTTTGGAAACATATTCCACTGTAATAATGCTATTCTGAAAATACAGCAAAGTTCCAGAAAAAAATTGGTTTTGACTTGAAAACTTTTATCAGCTCTAAAGACTCATATTTTCTACTAAGATTTGGAAAAACAGGCATGCAAAAATATTACACCTTAGACATAATATTGAACTGCATTTTTTCCCTTCAGGATCTACATTCTTCTCCACATTTTGAGCTGGTCAATATTTTGTGTTAAAGCTCTTCCTTCTGAAATACAACATGAAAAATATTTGATTGTATAAGATACTGTCAAGAGACAAGTAATTTGCTGCTGTAATTTAACTGACATCAAGTTTCTTGATCCTACATTATTATAGTAGGAGGAATTTTTTAAAAATTACTTTTAAAATCTATTGCTCATATTAAAGATCAAAAAGCTTCATATAATTCTAAGCAGGCTGAGTTTTCCATAATCTGGCATTTCATTCTAGATTTTGAAGTGGGATAAACTCCCACTAATAACATCTAATAGTATCTAAACAAACCTGTTAGCTTGATTTTCTGATTTCATCTAAACATTAATTCTACTCTGTATTATTAACAAATGTATCTTTGACAATTTTCTAAGAGAAGCTTATACAATTTTCTCTTATTTGAAGATTTTTTTCAAAGAATTTTATCTGTACCAGTATCTGATCAAAGTGTTCTTAAGTCAAGCGTCATTGATTTCCTTTCATTTCCTTCTCCTCACAGAAATACCAGCTTCAAATTTTGGCTGGATTATGATAAACTGAAGATAACTTAAAAGAACTAAAGAAATTTAATGGATATCCTAATGTACTTTGTTGGTCAAATCTTCTGTCAAGTTATTGCCAATGAAAACCTGGAGACAAATTCCTGTTTGGAGATCTCAGTTGTTCCCACTGCTATTCACTGCAAGGATCGTGAAATTTGAATCAAAGCCCTGTTGAGCCCTAAAGATCACTCCTGCAGTGATTCATCATTGTCACAAAGTAGGAATATGGTTTATTTCTTAGGAGTCACTGTAATCACATTTGAGTACACCTGGGTGTGACAGAACTATCAGAGAAAGAAAGAATACAGCCAGGAAATAACCATTCAGCCTATTTCTTGTTTCAGTACCTTGAGACAGCCTTGGGACAAGTTACCTGTTAGGTAAGGCAGTACTAGGTACTCTGGAGTGCAAACCTGATCTTTAGGTCAGTTTGGATTCCAGTTTGGTGATTTGTGCCATAAGTCTTGGTAGACCATGGCCTTCTGACTTGTCTTTCACCAAAGAAATGGCAGGTGAGGTCAGACCTTCTGCTGTTTTGAAGGTTTTGGAAGATTTCTGGATGCTAATGAGAAGTTATTGCATTTCAATTCAGAGTACCAGCTGGGGGAATTTCTAAATTGCTACGTGCATGCACGTACACAAAATGCAGTACATAGCTCTGGTGTTGGGTAAGGCAGGAGCAGAGTGTTTCTTTATAGTCGTTGGTAGCAGCACCATAAAATCAAAAGTCCTGTCTGGAGGCAAACCAACTACATCCTCAGAGCAGAAACCAACCAGCCTTAAATAAAAAAAAAAAAGTCTGGGCTTCACTGGACATGAAAGCTGTGTTCACTGCAACACTTCAGCCTTGGTTTCCAGGATTATTCCAAGTCTCCAAATACAGTGGTCAGTAGCCAACACCCTGCATACTAAGAAGGGACCATTTCTTACACACTTCACCTGCATCACTATTGTAACATGGGTTTCTGACCCTTGCTATTGAACTCTGATGCTTCTAATCTGTTATGCAAAGTGCCAAAAGATCAGTCTCTGGTTAACTTAAGCCACAATTGAATTTTGTCTACCATCATAGGCTAACTATAAGCTCAGCATGACATAGAGAGAACTGTAAATTCACAGATGAAGAAAAGAGAGAAAAAATATGCTGTGAAGGGGAAAAGCTGTTCACATTAAAAGAATGAAGATTAGGAGAGAACACTCAGAAAGTTATTGGCAAAATAGATTTATTTTACACACATCTCTTTCCCCACCTTTCCATCCACATGACAATCTTGTGTTGAATGTGTTAAAATTCAAGAGATCTGTAAGGTCTAGGAAGGAGTATGGCATGAGCTCAAAGCATACAGTGACAATTGTCTTGTGCTAAAACAGCAGAGCTTGTTAATCAGAGATGACTTAGGCACTACGAAACATTTGTCCCCACACTGCTGTGACATGATGAGAATTGCCATACTGTACAAATACTTGTTTAGCATCTGAACTACTGCTGGAAGTAGTAGCTCAGTTGAAGTGGAAGCATAAGGCAATTTTTAGGTCATTAAATAACGTAACTGGGATATAATGAACTGTCTTGCGTGATGCAATACATAGAGAAATCCATACAGAACAAGGAGTAGTACTGAGCAAAATGTGCATTCAGAAATGTGATAACTCCTACTTCATCCTTCTAAATATTTACAGATTTTATAGTATTTGGAACTGAGGAGCCTCTATAATAGCAATACAATAATTTCTGCAGTCAAGTCCACTAGATTTGGCCAGTGTTTGTTTTACAACTCAGGATGAATTAACATATACGCCTGTGTAATGCTCATTGTCTGCACTTTAGTGATAATGCATTGTAGCAGTGATTTGAGGAAAAATAAATTGAAGACAAATGCAAAAACACTGAACTGCCAATAGATTAATTGGCTGAAAGCAATTTGAAAGTAAGAAAAAAACCCAAAGGCATAAATTATTAAATAGTATTTGTGTTTTTTAAGTAATTCTATATGTCAAAATGTGATGGTCTGACAAACTGAATGAGGTGTGAGTTTGAAAAACTATAGGAAAATTCTTTGGCTCTGGCATTAAAATTGCCATTACACAGTGAAAGGCTAAAAGTTCCTGGCGCAGACAGAAACATATGAACATATGGGTTCAGCTCCAGGAGAAATTGCGAGAGAGAATTATTTTCCTTCCATCCACTTAATTAGACTTACACAGGAATTAATATAACCCAAAATCTCTTCGTAGAAAGGAGGACTGAGATAGCCATGTAATCTGTCTGAGGATTTGTACATGCACAGCGCCTTAGCTATGAGAAAAAACAAGGAAGTGAAACAATCTGCTCTTTTTTTTCAGACATCATCACCTCATGGGAGCAGGACCTGACTTTTTTACTTTCAGTGACCTCCAATGCAGTGACTCTTTTTCTATAGTATGTAGGTCTCGTATGCATTTCAACTACATTTTACATAAATTTTACCTTAGGATGGCACGAATTCCTTTAAAATAATAACAGAACAAAGTCTCAATGAAGATACATCAACAGCAATGGGGAGTGCCAAAAAAACAAACTAAAAAGCCCCCACCATCTTTGTTTGCTAAATACGTGCTTTCTAAGCATGAATGTCTTGCTTCTAAAACTGGTAAAAAGGAGTGCAGCATTCACAACTCCTACTACTCCTACTACTCACAAAGCCAGTGGTTAGTTAAGTGTAGGACATGTTATCCCAATTTGTGCTTTCAGAGAGAGTCAAACTTCTACTAATCCTGGAAAAGACAAGAGTAACTTGACTTTAAATAAGAAATGAAATGCACACACATACACAAGAAAGGCAGCCTCCTTAAATCACCCAGCACAGGATGTCAGGCTAACAACAGAATCATAAGATCAACTTTGGTGCTCCCAGACTTCAGTACTTCTAGAAATATACTGTTACCAACAACTGCAAATAAACTGGAAGCAGACAACCTGGCAGTGGCATGGCCAGAAATCAGACGGGATGAAGGCTGGACTGGCCTCTTACTGAAGAGATGGAAAAGCAGAATTTGTACAGGCACAAGGACACCTTGCTAGAATTTGATTTACTTATGAATGTCAGTTGGCTTTGTCTTACTTCTGACGAGAAGGTTTTTTTGAACCACAGAATGTTATTTGGTATGAAGTGATAGTATCCGCAGGAGAAGATAAGGTATTGTCCTAAGGACTAATTGCACAGCTTGACTTTCTACTTTGTTAGAATAGATGATAATGCCTCACAAAGGGGGAACACAGGCTTAAAACTGCTGGCAGATTTTTCTGCCTCGTTTTTGAATAATAAAACAAAGTAGACACAATCATGATCTACTTGTAGATAATATGCTAGTCAAAAAATTAGTTGAACAAATTATTCCTTCTGGTATGCAAGTTAAAATAAACACGCACACACCAGAGAGAATTATTCTTGCGGTGCTTATGACAGCAGGATATCTTGCAAGTACTAAGCAAGAAAAAACCAATTACTTATCTCTCCTTTTAAATATGCAGCTACATGAAACATGTGGTCTTTAAGCAAGCTGGTATAAGATTGAAGTCATCCCTGCTTTGAGCAGGGCGTCAGACAAAGTGATCTCCAGTGCTGCTTCCAACTTAAATAGTCCTTGGATTCTATTAAATGTCCTCAAATAGTAAGGTTATGTAAAACTACTTCAGACCTAAAAGTCCATCTCAGGTCTAACACCAGACATGGGCTCGGACTTTAGCAGAAGGGGCTGAAGTCCTCTCTGAGAACCACAGTTTATCCTCATCCTCAGGTTGCCCCATCCTCAGGTTGGCCCATCAGGCCCCAGCTGCCTTGTCCCGACTTTCTACCCACCCCCATAACAGCAAGTGGTTTTAGCTTGCTCCCTTTTATCTGCAAGCACCAAGTGGACGTGCAGCCCCATACCAGTCTGAACCATAATGTAACAGGATCCCGTGTGACAAATGAAGGCAGTCAGAATGAGGGCACAACAGGGAGCCTGTCCTCCCTGTTCCTCGTTTCCATCCAACACAAATGCATCCCCATGAACACAACAGCACATTTCCATCTGCTGAGGGAGCTGCTCTCGTCTCCTCTTACCCTCCCTCTGCATTCACATGTGCTTGCATGTAGACTTCACACTCCAGAAGGCAGACACTGCTGGATTTTAATCCCCCCGAATTCTCTGATGGATTAAACCTCAAATCTCTAACCCTCCTTCTTAATGCTGTGGTAAGTAACGCATGTACTGGCTACATTGATTTATAGCTGAAATAAAAGTGAAAGACAGACAAAATGAGATGTCTGAAAATCAATCTATGCTGCAAGTGGATGGAACATTAAAGCATTCTGGATTGTCTTCTCCTCCCTTCACTTTGCCCAATGCCTGATGAAGCAAAAATCACTGTCTGCAGCAAAAAAAGTTGCAAGTATGTGTGTCACCTTCCACCTACCTGTAACCCTTCAATGGCCAGTTTGAGGATAGATGGTGTAAGCTTGGAGGCTTGCTTGAAGGAGAAGTTGCTCCAGTCTATAATTAGAATGAAGCCATTTATCTGAAGCTCCTGATCTTCAATGAGCACTTCCAAGGAAAGTAGAATAGCCCGAAGGATATCTATGAAGGAGTTCCTAAAGCAAAAGCAGGGAAAAAAAAGCAAACAACGGTTGCAGTTATCTTCAAACCTCAAGATACTCAGTTTTGCTGTGGGTGGGGCATGAGCGAGGAACAGGGATATATTCTGGTAGAATTATCCTGAAAAAGAGTTGTTTCAGAGGTGTCTTTAAAGAGCTCCTGCTCCGAAACTGCTTGGTGTGATAAATCCTGCTCACTGATGGATAAAATAAACTGAATGAGATCTCAACTCTGCTAGCAGACCTTACAATAGATTTTAGCTAAGCTACATTGGGAAACTATTTGTCTGTGATGAAATTAAACAAATTCAAGCTATCAGTTTAAATCCTTGCTCATGTAGATATACTTTAGGAGCTCGTTGTTTGTTTCCCTTCTTTTCAGAAAATGAAATCAATCAGTACAATATTAATATAAAGGATATCATTACAACTAGGTTCTGTGCCTTCCTGCTTGAGTGTAGGGAATGATCCAAGGCTTTACACAATAAAGTTTGACAGTTGCCTTAGTTTTGCAAACCAAATACAACATGAAAAATGTCTGCATCCACTCAAAATGAGAACTCTTTATTAATTATCAGCTACAATAGGCTGGCTGCAAGGCTTCCCTCAGCTCTGGGAGAGTAGTTAAAAATCTTGGAGGTCCTGAAGCATACAGAAAGTAACAGAGAAGAAAATATTGAAATGTTTTCTTTAATGTGAAAGTCTGCACTGGAAAGCCTGGGCCGCTCACGGCTTCCATCTTCTCACTACTTCCATTTCACAAAAGTGAGAGTTGGACATTTTAATGACCTAGTCCATATTTATACCTGAGTAAGATGAATCAGGTGCTCTCCTCATCTGTCCTTCCCATTAAGATGATTTACAAACAATAGATTCTATTAGAGAGCAACAAGCAAGGAAACCCTCAGAGAGCACAGCATAACCTTGTGTAAAATGAAATTGTAACATACTGCTAGTGCAATCTGCTTTACCTCAGCACAATTCTCAAGTTTTCATGAGGCCTGAGGTCTTTTACAGGGAGGGTTCATACCATGTTCTCCCATGGATATTTTAATTCAGTTGTTTTCTGCTGTTTTGATTAATTTAAAACAAGTCCTCCCAAACCTTCAAGAGGGTTGTTTCAAATTCTGCCTGAGAGAAAAAACATGTGCAGTCAAAACAAATTTCTCTACCATCGAGCTCTACCCTTGAGTGGCATCAACACGTGGTAAATTTCTATTAAAAGTAAATGGTAAAGTGTTCTCTGATTACTTCTCTTTTCTCTCAGCAGGTTTTGAGTGGTAATGTGCATTCCTTCTCTAAAGACCTGATCCCTCGAAAAAGCTGCTTCTGCACTCTGCCTTTCTGCAAAAGTTAGAAGTTTCTCTGAAGTATAATTGCTGGGGCAATAAATTGAGCTTAAAGATATCTAATATTGTTCTTGCTGCATACCAAGTCACCTCTCCCTCATTTACAGTCACAGGGCAGCCCTGAACTTTTCAAATCCTATGGGGAAGCTGTGCTAAACAGCTAAAATGAAGGAGTATTTCCTTAGCGACACCAGGTAAAGGTATACTGATTGGACTGGCAATTGGCGTGTGCTTCTAGTCTAAATTTATTTTGGAAAACTGTGATATGCTACCTACTGCTTAGCTGAAATGGGTGATGACTTTCAAGCAGCAGCATCAGATGACTACACTTTCAATGGTGAAAAAAACAAATATACCCCTACACCGTATCTGCTTAATATATCCTACACTACCCCAGCATCTCCCTTCAGGGTGGTCAGCCTTCCACAAGAACTGCCCCATGGAAGCTTCCAGACGTGTGTGGTGGCTCCAAAAGTGTCCTCACATACATGCCAGCCTTCTTTGCACTCTTGTTGGCATAAATTCAGAATTATATCCTTGACTGGCTACACTGGGGAAGATGGAATAATCATTACCTCAATCCCACAGCTGCAAACCTTAGAATGAACTGAATGGTTTTTACTACCAAAGGTGTGAAAAAATGGCCACATTGTGACAAAAAAAAGTCTTCATCCTTCATTTGTGGGAAGAAGTTTTTTTAAGAGTACATTCAAACTTATATTCATGATCCTGCTACCACTGATGATTTTAAAGTCTGTGTAATGATTCCGGTGGGGCTGTCTGGAAATGGTGGATGAAAGGCATCTTCTGTAATCCACTCAAATGCTAAATGACAATGGAAATATTTCAGTGCAAAATCTTCCCCTCGGACTCTGTGTTGAGGAATTCTAGTCTTTGTTTGAGTGTCTACATAAATTGCCAATTTATCAAGCAATAACTCAGCTGTACTTCCCTGTACTTTCAGTAGGAATTATTTACCTGGGAGATATGGTACTCAATTTTCTTAGTTTGCAACAAATCTGGCTGCCCCTGCCTACGTCCCTCCCCTCTCTATGCATTTGCAATTTGAAGACATGGTGTAGGAAATAACTCAGAGTGAACACAAAGACGTTTTTCTGGTGAGTACAGGGAGACATGAAAGCAGCACACAAGTTCTCCAGGTGGGTTGTTTGCAGGCACACTGTTCTGTGACTGCAGAGTCTGGATAGAAATCAGACAGAGTGCCGCTTGAGGCTGAAGCCCTCTGCTCCCTAGTCCTGGGGCTTTGAGACAAATCATTCAGCTCTGTGACTGATTTGCATCCAAATAATTTTCTATGCACGAACACAGAACCACTTTTTATTAGTCCATCTCTTTTGTTCCTTAATGTTCCCTTCCCCTCCTCCAACCCCCCTCCTCACCAGTTTAACCCTCTCACACAGAAAAAAACCGAAATAAATTACAATTACACAAAGGGAAATGTGGAAGGTCCTGTAAGGATTCAGCATGGAGCCTACTGAAGTGAGCCACTAGTGGGTTACAAAAGATTTGCACAAGCCCCAGAAAGACAAAAAGGAGGAGGGAGAGAGAGTGCCTATCTGCCTTGGCTGAATGGAAAGGTACCACAAAAGAGGCTCTTCAAATACCCCTTGGAAAATGGGAAGTTAGCTCAACATAAGCTAGTGGTGAGGAACAATAATGTAACACAAAAAACCGAATATGGTTTAGCTGAGGGATTTGGTGGGGAGATTAGCCAAAGGCATAACATGAAAATAAATAAGAAAAAATTACTTAATTATAGGAGGTGTAAGCAGGCTGTGAGAGAACCAGAAGGCTCAGTGGAGTACCAGGGTGCAATGGGAACAATTAAAGGGGATAAAGACATTGGAAAGAAATTAAATTATCTATTTGCATGTATCTGCCACCAGTCATTTTGAAGAGATCTGTGGATAACAAAGCTGAGGGACTGTTGGAAAAAAAGGGGTCAGATAAGACCTACTGAAAGGAAGTGATACATTTTGGAGAAGACAGCATCAGTAAAGGCTTTTGACATTCTCTTTCTGAATAGCTAAGCACAGGCTCTGTTTTAGGCATGCTAGGGAAATGAATTGGATTATTCAGATAGTTAAAATATGAACGTACGGAAGTACTGGCAGCTGAAGCCATTACAATTGCCTGGTAGTAAGCAAAAACAGTCACTATAAATCCTGACTGTCCCACAAGACAGCAGGCTAAAAAAGTTTGGCCCAGTGCCATTATCTTGGCAGTTGCAGACAATTCAGCTTAACATTCCTAAGTTAGCAGGCAGTAAGAGCCTCTCTCCTCTAATAGTAAAAAGGTGGCCAAAGCTCTACAGCATTTAGCAAGCTGCAAACATGGCATAGATACAAATCAAGTAAGAGACCACATCTTGCTTTGTTCCTTCCATACACAAAAAATCACCAACAGAGAGCAAAAATCCATATTTAGCTTCTAAGTGGGGAGAGCTGGCTCTGCCCTGCAAGGAGGATTCCCACTGGGAGTGAAACACAGAAGAGGAAGCAGAAAGAAGGACCAGAAACACATCTTCAGGATGCCCCAAATTATTTGAGTTAATCCAAGTTCAGGAAGCTGGTTGCATCTTGAAGTGTGTGTTTAGTTTTGTATCCCTCACCACAAGAAGGACACAGAGGTGCGGAGCAGGTCTGTAGAAGGGTAGTGGAGATGGTGAAGAGTCTGGACCAGAAGTCTTGTGAGAAGTGGCTGAGGAAGCTGAGGTGTTTAGTCTGGAGAAAAGAAGGCTCAGGGGAGACCTTATCACTCTCTACAACTACCTGAAAGAAGGTGTCATGGTGAGGGTCAGTCTCTTCTCTCATGTAGCAAGTGACAGGACAAGAGGAAATGGCCTTAATTTGCTCCAGGAGAGGTTTAGATTGGATATTAGGAAAAGCTTTTTCACTGGACGGTTTGCCCTGGAGACATGTAGAGATGTTTGTATGTGGCACTCAGGGGCATGGTTTAGTGGTGGACTTGGCGGAGCTGGGTTAACAGCTGGACTCGATGATCTTCTTAAAGGACTTTTCCAGCCTAAATGATTCTATGACTCTATGAAAAGCTTAGAAGGGGAGACATGAGCAACACAGCAGATCCATGTAGGTGGGCAAGGCAGTACCCAGGAAGGCACATTTTTAATTGTTCCCAAACATAGCCAAGGTATGTTATTCATAAAAATATGAATAAAACAAAGCCCCTGGAATCCGGTCAACATTCAGTTTTGGAAAGGTGTACATAAATCACATGAAGTCATTTATTTAATCAGATTAAATTCTCCTTTCTGCTCATGAACTATTGATAAGAAAGCCCCAACTTCCATTAATGTGTTCTTGGAAAACATCTGTGGTTTTTTAATGTGCGTATTTATTTTAGAAAATTAAACCTCACCCCTGCGGAAATCAGTACCAGAAATTATTAACACACAGTCCTTGAGGATTCATGTCTTGATTCAAACTCATGATCATGAGTAACTACACTGCCTCTCTGGCATCAGAGGGAAATGGCAAGCACTCTAACTGCTGCAAGACCTGATCTTCACTTAGCTTATCACTTTTGGTGAGGAAAGGTCTCTCATATGAACCATGCACAATGCAGGGCAGCCCCTGGCTAAAGAATAGTCAGGAAGAATAAGGTCAAAATGAAGAATCATAGATGAACATGGTGACTCACTTGACTAATCCTGCACTAGAGAAGATGAACAGCCAAACAGAGGAGCTCACAGCTGAGTCATGCACTGAAAAGGGCTTGTTTGTCTCCTCTGTCTGAGGTCTGAATAGCACATATATGTGCAGAAATTAGCAAGGCTTCCCTGTGATTCACTGAGGAAATGGGTTGCATTAGCAGCAAATGCTCACAAAGAATATTTTGACCTGCTGTAGGTAACTGTCTTCATAGAACAATTCAAAGCCATAAAAACTTGTTAGCTGCAAGAAATATGAATAATTCACTGACATGCAAACTGGAAAAATTATTACACAACAATAGGAAGGTATTTTCTTATTTTGTAGGGTACCAAACCCTTCTTTGTCTTGCCCAAGCTAAATTACATTTTTTTTTTTTATTTCTCTGTCAAAAGAGAATACATGCACAGGAAACTCCTACTGAGTAAAACATGGGTTGCATTAAGTTAATGTCAGATCCCCAAATTAATTCTGTCGCATCCAGTGTAGCTATCTTTGGTTGTTCCAGTATGTCAGCTTCAAACAAGCATCTCCCCTGTTTTGTAATGAAAAGATAGCAAGTTTTTCCCCACAGCATCTGTGTCATTCTATGAATAAAATTCACAAGTAACTTTACATCCAGGACAGCAGACTGGATAGATGAGTGCACTTATTTTTCCTTCAGAAGTGCTTCATCCAGCAATGCACTGGATACAAAGAATAGCATAGACTGAGCTGAGACCTGAACTGTATTTAACATTTCTAATGTTAGAAAGGCATGGCTTAGTTTATAACTGAATGAAGGCCATACACACACAGATATCTGGCTGGCTTTGAATTCCTGCTTAGAATGAGCTAGAAGCCTCTGCCACAGCCAGTGAAGAGGAAATATATGAGGCTGAGAAAAAAATTGCATCAATTTTTTTTTTATCATACAAAAATTGCCTCTCAATGACTTCCTTAAAAAGATAAAAAATTTCCCTTGTTATGTTTCTGCTAGAGGTTCTTGTACATAAAAGTAATATGAGGTTTTTTTGCTGTCACTTTCCACTTCAGTTGGACTCCATAGCAACCACCAGCCCACAAATACACACTCTGCATTCAAGTCTGTGTTACGAATCTCCTCCTACGTGCACTCATTCATACTGTGGGCACCCTTACCAAATGAATACTTTGTCCCTGATGTTAATGTGACTGAGCAAGGACCCTTTTTTACATGTCATTTGGCTGACAAACAGGGACCTTCACAGCCCCTGTGCTTCGGGAGGGAGAGCTCTGGTGGTGGGGCTCTTCACACACATGATAGAACCAGCCTCCACCAGAGAGCAGGCGGCATCTGTTCTTCCCTTTGCCTCAGCCCACAGAAGTGTCACACCAACTAGCAGGGGATCAGTCCAAGATCAAGCGCAGAATTGTTACACTCCCGAGAGTTAAAAAAAATCTCTCCCAGAGCTCTCCAGAAACTTGATCCCAAATGGAGCATTGCCACCTGTCACAGCACAAGCTCTTTGACTGCTCCTAAGGAGTCCTTGTGGATGCAGCAGGGCTTGGCTGGCCTCCCACGAGCAGTGCACAACTCTGCTCAGCAGCCTGCTGCTGACCGGAAAGGCCAGAATCTCGGGTGCAACAGGACTCTTCCTCTGGCTGTGGGTTTGGTTTATTCCTTTAGGAATTAAGTATTTCTGAGATACACATTGGTGATTTTCTCACTTTTTTAGTGCCCAGGGCAATGTCATGCTTGAACACTGTGCAAATTTCTCCTTCCTGTTGAGAAGGAATAAGAGACAATCACAGGCAGTGCGTTATGATACTGTGGAAATTATTAAATGCCCTATACTACAACACCTAACTGCAATCAACAAATCAGTTTGACAGAGCCACTGCTGTAATTTGCCTGGCTATTCCCAAAAGCGATGTCCCCTGTGAGGAGCATGGGGAAGACAGGCAAAGAGTTCATTCCAGCATGAGCAGAGCCAGGGAGTCTGTGGTGGTTTCAGGTTAGTGGCCTCCACCGTTAGGAATTTAGGAGATGACACGTGGTAATACACACATCAGGATCCTGTTTAGGAGGTAGTTTTTAATCTCCTATCATGATCTCACCAGTGTTGTGATGGTTTCCTCAAAGCACAGCTGTAGTAATAATGAACAAACGAATAGCTGGTGCATGAATGGCTATGGCTAGAAGCATCAGGATTGATGACCTCTGTTGTTTATTTTACTCTGTGTGATTGCAAAACCTTTTCTTATTCCCTCTTGGCACTGCAATCCATCCTTGCATCACACGAAGCTATTTGCTCAATTTCTTGCACCATTGCATTTCACAAGTTAATTTTTCATTACAGAAAGGGAAAGGATTTTCTTTTGAACATTATGAAGCTACTGTTTAATCACTGAAAGCAATTATACATCTCCTTTGCTTTGTTATTGGAAGGTACAAATGGCACCACTGATTCAGTTTCCCTGGTGTCACATTTCCTCTGAGTCTACTCTGTCCCCTCTAGTGTATCTCCTCTGTATCTTCAACATCTTCCTATCTGAAATAGCCCTGAACTTTTTTTTCTCTCCTGATGTAATTACCTCACTTGTTCATAACACTAATGAATTATTTTCATTGTCTTTTTTTTTTTGTCAGATAGTTATATATTTTTACATCCCCTTCTTCTTGAAATAATACAGTGTAAAGTGAATTTCATATTCGAGGTGAGTTTGGAATATCAGCATGCATAAAAGAGTTCATTATCTTTTCCTATTTATTCTCCATCTCATTCTTAATGCAGCTTAACACTTAATTAACTTTTCTGACCACCCCTGCACAATAAGTACACTGTTTAATTGTGCTGTCCATAATGACACGATTCTTTTCTTAAAAGGTTAAAAGTAATTGAAAATCCAGATGAAAGTACAGAGAAAGGGTGAGGGATCTGCATATCAGATGTGGCCACATATTAAAATCCAACATTTTCTTGGACTTCTTTGCACAATAATGCTGCTTTTCTAAGTCACTCTAGAGTTTTCCACAATTTTTGCTAATCCTCACTAACCTACATGACTTTCCATTTATTTTTTGTCACACCACCATTTACTTCAGCTATGTCTACCAAAAGACTATTACTACTGGGCATTATGGTGCCACAAAATTCTGCCACTTGCAAATCCCACTCTCTGTCTAAAGTATTAGGACTCCATTTATGTGCAAAGCAAAAGTTCAGCTGTATATCTTAAAAAACTTTAATAAAGAGTTCACTGGAAGATCTTTTATTAGCTAACCAAATGACATATTTACATATTTTACGTTAAAGTATTCCAAGAAAATTATCTAATTGTCCCTTTGCTTGCAAACAGTCATTCTTACAGCAGACTCCAGTGTTGACTAGATCAAATAATAAAGTTGAAATCAAATAACTGTTCACCAATGCATGCATTTTGAGAATGCTGTGTTCAGAATGACAAAAGTCATACTATCATTTGTGGACATTCAAACAGCACCTGGTTACTCAGTCCAGAAAGCCTTGAAAAATGTATCTCTTGAGAGGTATTGGGTAAGAGGTTACCAAGACATGAGAAGAAGTGGCAAAAAGTAGAAATGCAAGTATATCTTAGTGAACACGTAAACTGGCAGCTAAATCAGGCAAACAGCATGCACTTGGCTTATGCCTGTGCTTAAATCTGGGCAGTGAAAGTAGCAGATATTAGAAATAAATACAAAACTGATGTCAATCACAAGAAGGTTTATAATTTGTTTTAGTTGGAGCCTTACAGGCCACATAAAAGACAGACATGAAAATATTCTAATCATTTCTTACAAATAAATATTAAAATGTGTCAAGTATTGTGTATTATAGAGGTTTCCCACTGGAACAATAAGCAACTTTGATACAGCTGACAAGATGGAGGAACTTGATATTATTGATGTAGAAATAATCACTGGGGAACGCAAAACAGATGCAATGAAGATTCATAAGACAACAGTCAAGAAAAAATTAACTGCATGTCTCTGCAGAAACAATGTTGAAAACTTGTTATAATGATTCAAGCAAACAGGAGAGAAGGACCAAAGAAATGAAACTGTGTAGATTTATGAAATAAAGACTGATAAAAGTGTATAGAATCATGGTGCTGCTAGCCACAAAGAAACCACTTTGCACAGTTATGCTGAAAAGGAAATACAGTGCCATGAAGCTCAAGAAAAATGAGCGTTTTCACCCTAGCCACTTTTGAGTGGATCATATTTCATGCAAATTCATTGAAGAAAGTGAGGGAATGAATATCAAAAACCATTCCCCCTAAAAAAGCAGATTTATTTTTTCTCCACAGAAAGAGTAAATAAGCCATTTCTGTAGAAGACTGCAGACTTTACAGAACCTTTAGCAAGGTAAAAATAGGTTGTGATCCAACCAACAATGAAGAGTCTGGTGACATGTCACCAGTGAAATTAGCAAAAGCTATGTCTTTTTACTCACATTCTCCATGTTTGCCCCAGAGTTCATTGGGTATCCAACACCTGACAGAAGTTGCTTTGGGAGGTCTGGATTCCACTGGCACATAGTCGTGTGCCATGTCCCCAATGTGTCAATCAACAAAAGTATGATAACTGAATGAATTTTGTAAGTAGCTGGTAGGAAATGAAAATTATGGAAAGACACCATCAGTCTCCACCATAAAACACTGCGGTAGAAATCTTAGGAATTTAATTCTATAGGCAGCATAAATGACAACTACTCTAACAGCTTTGGCGGGTGAGGCAATTGCCCCTCTTGAAGGGGAATTACTGAACACAGAAACCAACTATCATCAGTGTTGTTCTACGGGGTGTTACAAGCCTTGTATGGATGGCAGCAAGGAAGCAAACCTAAAGCCTAATGAAAGCTAAAAATCTTTTTCTGTGGATTTTACTACCACTTAGGCTGAATTCGTTGGGTTTGAGGAAATAAAAAATGTTGAGATCCTGAGATGGCTTCAACCACCTGATGCTGTGAAAGTGAGGACGTGAGTATTCCTGGGATGTGCAAGGTTTCTTTGAAAAAAGTAGTCCTTTGGAATGGGTTGGGGTTTTGGGGGTGTTTGTTTGGCCTTCAAGTTGCAAATTATGGTTTCCTGAGAGAATTGACGGACAAAGGGAAAAGATGTGAGCCTAGCATCTCAACCCTGAAATTCTTCCAAAGCAGCAACTCGAACAAATTAATATTACTGGCCCAGCTCATTCAGAAATACAACAGTGCTGAGACTGGCCTTCTCAAAGAAGATGAAGCAATTATGGAACAAAACTCTAAAAGTTCAGGCTGCAAACTGAAAATTAGAAACTTCCAGGGTTGCAGTTGTTTTCAAAATGACTCCTGTGCAGGATCAGTGGACAAAATAGGCTAGAATCAATTTTTAAAGTATGATTTTAGATAATCACAAAAGGGAAAATTAAGCTTATTTTAAAACTCCAAGACCAGTATTCATAATTTTTGAGTACTTCAATTTATGTGAATGCAGAGGCTTAGTACATTATTTCTCCATTATTTAAAGAAAAGAAAAAAAGAAAAAAAGAGAAAAAATACCTGTCAATCTACCTGAAGCAATTAATCAATGCTTTACTTATATTTCATTATCTGGATTTGAAACCTTGAATTTCTGAAATAACTTCTGCCTTTTAACTAAGATTTCTAATTCCATGATCTAGCAGCATGAAGGATTTTTCTTGAACGGGATGGGGTGGACCTTGGTGTAACACGCTAACAGCAATGGGGTGTAGTAACTGCTTAAGCTGAGATCCTAAAGGCAGCAGAAATAGAATTGAGGAGCTTTGTATTGGATGTATGGTAATGGGGAAAAGAAGCCCAGCCTGATCACCCTTGTTCCCCTGAAGCCAGTACAATTTTTTGGTATATGCCAGCACTTCCCAGTACAGTACAGAGAAGTGTTGCAGGTGCAGTGTAGTCCTTGCCTTGGAATAATAATGTCACACAATTATTTTGGCAGACCATCAAAATGTCTTAGGAATTTCCAGTGAAAAACAATTTAAGTGGTTCATAAACTATTGAAGTGAGTTGAGTTGAAAAGAGAATTTCGTATGAATTTCAATGTTACGGATTCTGAAATAAAAGTTTCACTAATTCCTTATTAGAGAAGTTATTAGCAACCTCCTAAATTACTCTGGTCTCTATAAAATCTCCACTTATATGTGTGGAGATTTAGTCTCTTCTTTCTGGGAACTGCTGGTTTGCTGTTTCTGGGGGAAAGATTTGCATTTTAATTTTCTAACCAACTGGAAACTGTAAAATGATAATGTAATTTGTACTCTTCTATTTCTGTTTGTATTTCTTTTTATTATGAAGCTAACATAATTAATTCAAAATAATTTTTTCACACTTCTAATAAGAATTTTCACATAGTCAATACAGAAAATTACTGAAGAAATGTGATTAATTAAAGTCATTACTCTGTATTACTAATTCAATTATAAATAGTTGTTAATGAAGCAACATATGTAAGAATTAAGTTCAGAAAATAAGAGAAAAAGACCTGGTGCTTTTGAACTCAATGCACAGTGATGTCCTGCCAGACACTATGTTGGTATTTGAAGGAGGTGTCTCTGGAACCAGAGAGCTGGAGCAGCCAGGACTTTTACTCCAAACACAAGCACTGAAATAAAGATACAGACAGCAGGGAGGCCCTGTTTTGTCAAAAGTCAGCCAAACAGAGGCAGAAAAAGGATCAGCAGACATTGACACAGCAAGTATAGTTACGTGGCCTTGAGAAAAATCACAGAAGTAAAATTTGAGTATTAGAGGCAAATGTGTAAATCTTGAACAAATCAATCACTCCTTGTTTTTACTTCCTCTTGTTGCTGGAAAGCATTTACATGCAGTCATTGTTACAAGCTTGTTTGCAAAGAAATACCTGATTTTTTTTCATCTTTTCCTTCCTATTAAAAAAAAAACCAGAAAACCTTTAATTATTTTTTTATCTTTTAAATTTTTACTTTTTTTAAGTAGCAAAGACTACTTTTCAGGAGATGTCACCAGAGATGTTTGCACCCTAACAGGGAAGATACGGCTTTCAGAAGAATTAATGTATTAAAGTTATAATTTGGTATCATGGGAAGACTTGTTAAAATTGCCAGGTTTCTTAATACCACACTGGTTGTCCTTTTTTTTGTATGTTATTGTCTCACAGTTTAGTCTATATTGAAAGGGGAAAATAAGGCAGGGACAGTCCATTTCTGTAGATCTCTGCACTGCCTTAGGACACATTGGTCACAACAGCAGTATTAGTCTTCTTAAACGTAACTGTAGTACATACTTCTCTTTATTCTAGACAGTATTTTGACTTCACCAGAACATTACTAGAAAGGCCTTATGCCGAAGTAGCGAAGAAGAACTACGAGTGACCAAGTCTCTGCAAAATGAATCCAAAAATGTTGCAGTTAGTTTCACTTCACAAAAACACTTTTCAGGCTCTCCGTGATTTTTCACCCTGATCTGGCACAACTCTTGACCACACCATTCCCTTGCATCAGGCTGACTTAGCTTTGGTTAATATTTTGCAACAGAGTTTGACAGCCAAGTAAATGCACTGCTTTCGTTTCTGCATGAGAAGTGTATTGAGTCATAAGGTATTTAAGCAAAAGTCTGATGCAAAGCGTATCAGAAGTGTCATTACTGATGAGGAGTCCACAGAATGCCACAGTTACCTGTAGCTTAGCTGCAAAATATTTTCTAATATTTGGAAATCTAATTTTGTTTAATATTTAGGATAATTTTGTTTTATTCTATATATCCACTGATTACTACCATATTTTGTTAAGGTAAACTATTTACATAGGAAGAATTGTATCCCACCTCTTATTATCCTCAACTTGTATTACACTGTCATATTTTCCAGACTTCTTGTTGTGCTATTCTTTTGCTGACTTAGTTCAGGCTTGTCTCTTGTGCTAGTACTTAGGTTACAGGACAGTTGAGGTGGGTAAAGGTGAGTAACTACTGGTGTCCTGCTGACAATATTCCTGTAATACAGCTCAGACTCTTTGCTTCCTCAGTGGTATCACTTTACTGTATATAATTCCATTTTTAGTCCATCCTTTGCCCCAAAACCCTTTTTGTGCCCAGTCAGTATTAGTTACCCATAAGTACCTGATTTAACAAATCAAGAGGTGAGAAAATCCCAGCAGAGACAAACCTGTCAGCCAGGACTAAACCAGTAATGTCAGGTGAGTCTGGTGTCTCACAAGTCTCCTTGGCTTTTAACAAGGAGCCTATATCTGCTAAACCTCTTTTTGAAGTAAATTCCAAAATGATCCTGAAGTACTTTTAAATGATTCACATAAAATGTTCTCTGAAAGAAAGTGAATGTGCATGTACCTGCGTACACATTTTAGCAGAGAATAACAATAAGATGCTGGAAAAAGAAAAAGCACTCACTGGCAGCACAGCATACACAAATTGCCATTTTCCCCAGACTTGCAAAACTCTTCTATTCAAACAGAATTGAAGTCTTTATCAGAATAAAAGTGAATTTGAATTGCAGGAGCCAGCTAGAAGTGTCTTACATGTAAATGAGAACCTAAGGAATGGAAAGATTTCCCACCATCTCTCCCTAGGTCAGAGTTTATTCCTCCTCCTTTTTAAACTCAGTTTTCAAATGAATATTGCAGTACATTTGGAAGCAGGGTTTTTTATCAGTCTCTTTCTCCTTTAATATAAATCACATTTCTTCTTTTGTACCTGTACAACAGACAGGTCCGATTAACCCTGGGAAAGCAAGGCAATGCACACTTATGGAGAAACCTTGCAAAGTGGGAACAGCTTAGAGGATCGCAGCTCCAAGGTGCCTTAGATAGGTTTATCACACTCAGGTGTAGATTTTCCTGGTTAGAAATACCCATACAAAAGCAATCCTGTGTGCTAACACATAGCCTAGCACTCTGAAGGGGTGCAGGTAGCACACACACTCTGTGGATTGATCTGTGCATATCTAATATAAGTGACTGGCATCTCTTGGATTTGCTGTGAAAGGCAGCCAGGAGGAAGGAAACAGTGAAATGTTTAGCCCTGGCAAAGGGAGCAAATGTTCCTGATCACACCATAGCAGTGGTCTTGTGTTGTTACCCCTTTTTTTCACCTGTGTTGCTCCATTCATAGCTGAATTTAAGGAATTCAGTTCCTCTACTGACATGGTACAAAACCAGAGGAGCTGAGATTGCGACTTTGTGGAAAGCAGCACAGGACTATCGGTAGGAAAGAATGAGGAAGACGTGGGGATAGCTGGAACACAATGAAGAAAAGCATACTGGTTTAAAAAGGTTAAAAAAGTCTTGAGCTTCCTGCTTCGTTAATTCAGACCATCAGGTTTTGGTGCAGTGTGTGAGAGTTTGTGTCTTTGAAAGTACATTGAGCGTGGTTCTACAGGATCAGACCAAAGGTTCTCCTGTGAGGAACAGGTCCAATAAGAGGTTTGACACAGAGCAGGTTGGCAAGGTTAACATAGAGAGCATACTAATTTGCCACTGAAAATCAAGTATTTTTTCTTATGTGTGTTGATAAGGCAGTCACTAGCTTACACTTTCAATCAAATCCTGAATTTTGGTCCCTCAAGAGGTATTATGGGATATTATATAAATACCTTCCATATATACTCCACATACCCTTTTCCAATAGGTTTTTATTGAACCCCTAGCATCATAACATTACTTGGTGCTGTGATTTATATTGCATATGTGAAGGAAAACTGGCACCACATCTCTTAACACATGCACAGACATGCGCCATCCACTGTGCTTCTGCAATGGAAAAGTGGAAAAGAGATATCATCTCTCTATGAAGAAAAAGGCATATTACCTTTCTCTTAAAAATGAATCTTTACCAGCTTGGGTTTGCTCAGCATGGGCAGTTTTCATAAGCAGTTGCACAGGAAATAGTGTCAGCAGGAGGCTAACTGGCTTGCTTTGCCCTCTGTCCCTGCAACAAATGGACCCTCCAGGAAGTTTCCAGAGCTGAGATTATCATGGTCTGTGAACAAGGGATAGTTGCTTTTTGCTGCCTCTGTGGTTGCTGCACTTATTAAAAACAAAAGCTGTGAAAGTGCAATTAGAATTTAAGACCAAAATTTCCTCTGTCTTAAGAAGTGATTCCATTTGCTCATCTTTAGGAATCAAATCTCCAATCATGACATATTAATTATGATGCTCCTTTTATTGGTTTACCCATGACAGAGGAGGCAAAATACAGAAGATCTTCAACAAATCAATTTTTTAACTAGTTTGTTGGAAAGACTTTACTCCTCTATCCTTTCCCCTGTCCTCCTATTCTACCTGCTTGGTTAAATTTTTGGGTGTATGTGGCAGGTGGGTGCTGGTACCACCTAATTTCCCACATCATTGAGAGCATCCCAGGGTCATGGCACTCTCACCAGTGCAACCACAGGGCCAACCATGTCTCCCTCACCTCCAGCTTCACCATGGCAACTGAGCAGCCACCCACAACATTGACATCCCACCAAATTCATGCTGTCTGGTGTAACTCCTGTGGGATCACCTGGTCTGCTAACAGCACCAGTTCCTAAGCACCCCTTGTGCTGCTCTGAGGGTGCTGGAATTGGAGGATGCTCAGCGCTTGCCAGAGTGAAAAAAGCAGATATTTCAATGTAAAATGCAATTGACACAGGGCTCAGAGTTCAGAGGACAGAGTCTAAAATAAATCATGACCTGGGGAAATAATATATCAAGGAACTATTAAAATTTAAAAATTTCAAAAGTATTTAAGGATTCCAGCTCAGTATTTCCACTATTTTCTGATGCTTCTACAGCATGTAGCTTATTAAATGGCTGGCCAGAGAATTAATTTTTTTTTCCTTCCCTGACTCCTTGCAATCTGTTCCTGCTGCAATGCTTGACTTTGCCTTAGTTGCTTCTGGTTAGGTTGGCAAGTTAGAAAATGATCAGGATCTTAGATATTGAGAAAATTTGATTTGGGAAGTGGTCTGACAAAAAAGCGTTCTGGTCTCTTCCTACAAAGCCTCACCTAAAAAAGCTGCTATTTACAAGCGCCTTCATTCATGGTTTCCAGAAGTTTCCAAAGTTCAGAAGGGCAAAGAACCACACCAAGACAGATGTCATATTGCTTGGCTTCCTACTATTCTGTGGATGTAGCTCTGTTAGGGTGTTCTTTTGCAGATCCCACCTGTGACCGTGACATACGCAGACCACGTAGGACTATGGCTCTTTTTTTTAGGGACAAGTGCTATCACAACTGCATGCAGTTTCTCCTTTCTGACACCCAGACATAAACCCTGATGCAAAAATTTGGTCTTTTGAGACAGTCTGCGAAAGAAAAGCAGGGGATGTGTATGATGTGTATGTGTGTCTATGTGTCTGCTGTGTATATGTGTCTATGTATTTTTCTTTATCAACTGTCCTTCTTTCCACTTTATAAAGCATGGGAATTGGATTTGGTTTCTTTGCGCCACAGGAGGAAAGTGGCATAGAGCCACTCTCCAGTCTGCCCTGTATTTTCCTGTGTTACCTCGCAGGCAAGCTCCTGCAACTGTGTTTCTCGCCTACAGGCACTGTCCTTCACAGCTCTTCAGTCAGCCCTCAGCCCAACACCATCCAGTCACCTCTTCCCTCTCAAAATGTGTTTGATTGCCAATCCCTCTCCATGGATTTTTTTTTCTTTTCAGTCAGGCTTCTCTCATTCTTCAACATATGCTTCATAACTTTCCCAGCTGTTCTTTTTCTTTCTCTTTTCTCAGACATTTTTCCTTCTCTTCTTGGATTCCCTACTCAGCCCTACACAGAATTCTCATTTGTGTACGTCATCCTGCAGTCATTCATATGGGCTACAATTGCCTTCCCAAATATGGCTTCCATAATAAATTGAACTAACTGAATTAAGTTGCCGCCTTCAAGCAAATTAAAACATTTCAAGACAGAGTTTCTTTTTGCCTTCTTTGTCCAACATTTAATTTGCACATCTGTTACTCTTCAAAATGAGTATTCTGCTTATGCTATGCTGCCTTCCCCTACTACCCTGAATTCTGCTACCATTTCAGACCAGCTCAGTATTGTAATATGAATTATTTTTTATGCAGTGTGCTCCTAAACTATTTATTGGTCAATGCAATGCTTGAACCACGATGTCAATCTGCATTACTGCAAGCATCTCCCAACAGAGAATCACTACCTCCTAACCAAACCCAAAGACTTGCTGTGTAAAAATCATTCTGGTGTTAGGACTGGCTGCACTTCAGCTGTAATCTCTCATGATAAACAGACATGAGGCTGAGTTATTGCCACAGTTTTCCTGTGACTATAAATCAGCCTCAACAGATGTTTATTGCCTCATATTCTTTTAAGCATCTGAGACTATGCTTGAAATATATTGGAACAATCAGCACTTGAGACATATTCTTTTATACCAACAGGATCTGATGATGATAATATCCTTGTAATTATACCACTTTGAGCATTCTCAGCAAGAACATACTTGGTTTTTATCACAATCCTTTAAAATATTTATAGCTGTTGGTTTACCACTATGTCAGAATGTTTCCTTTCCCTTTAGCCTCAGTACACTTTCCTACAGAATGGTAAGTATCTGGAATTTGACATCTTGATTAATAAAAGACAGTTTATGGCTAGCAGTTGACTTGGGATTGTATGCTGTAAACAAAGCAGCAGGTTTTCTCTGTCTGACTCACAGAATTTTTGGAGCTATGTGACAGCTTCTAAGGCACAGACATGAAGACAGAAATTAATTACCATCTTACTGCAAAAGACTATGGAAAACATTCTGCCCCCAATCCCAAGCCCCTATTTGCAGAGGATAGTGGTTGGAGTCCTTCTGCTGGCTCTCTACACAAAAATAAATTTCACTCTGGCTAAACAACCTTGAAAGAAATATTTTTGCTTGTTAGATTAATGAACACCTTCTGCTGAATTACCTGTTCACCCAAAGCTCCATCTCCTTGGTGTTTAAGCAGCATGTATTAAAAGACAGTAGCAGACGTAGGAACAGTTGTGGAAGTTACTGCGGCTTCCACTCAATCCTATATCTGAGAAGACCCTCTTACCTAACTTCTTTAGAAGCTTCGGTTTCACTACAGGTGCATCAGAGGAGTGAGGGCTTAGGTTTGGTGAGAGTGATGAAATGAAAAACTGTGAGAAAGAGTATTTGTAATCCAGCACATGGAGCATTGTTTTTTACATTAAATCCTGGTTCAGGTCTCATCAAAACTGTATGTATGCATTTGTTTGTTTTACAAACTGGAAATTTTTATCATGCAAATTATTTAATTAAAAAAATCATTACACGATCAGTATGGCATCCTTATCTGTCTTTATTGCTGCCCAATTTGCATTCAAAAATAGTGTGCTCTGTAAGCAGTGGTGTAAGTCTTTGTGGGTTTCAGGTGGGTTCACTCCTTGAGTTCTGACCAAAGTGAAAAACATCCCTCCCCTGTACTAGTGTGCCATAACAGTTCAACAGTTTTTTTTCTCCCTCACTATGGAACTTACCTGATCTTTTTCTTTTCTATCCACCTGCTCATTTTCATTTATTCAATATTGAATAAGTGAAAAGGAAGGCATTGAATATGTGATTAACATTAACTAACAGATCCAAAATATGCTATGCAGGACCTAGAGAGAAAGTGATGACATCATCTCTAAGAAACCTGCCTGAACAATGGAGCAAAATCAAACCTATGCAGCACATGCTAAATTAGTGTAACTCTGGAACCATGATAGACCTCAGCTAGAGATTTGGCAACAAGAATTATCATCCCCTGTGGTTTTTTCCCAGTCATCAAAGAGGTTTTGGTCAAAAAAATCATCATTATATTTTTTAACTATGTGGAAACAAAAATAAAATTCTTGCCAGTGAGCTTTGCAGATGTCACAAACCCCTTGAAATGATAATTGGGGAGCAGAACACTTTTAGCTCTGCACAAGAGCGTGAATCACATGCTAGACTGTGCCCACATTATGGATGAGAATGTATGACACATTTTCCAGTGGCATTTGTATTTTAGGAAACTGACAAGAAAGCAAATTTGAGCTGAACATAAGCTCAAAATGGGGTAGAGTAGTTAAGAACAGAGTGACAGTCTTGTATCTAAAATGAGAAAACTACTGAGCAGATGAGATAGAGTTATCACTTGATGATTTATTAGTGAAAATTTTTATTCAGTTCATCCACCTGCACCTTAGCAACACCACTAAAATGATAGGAACGGTCCAGAAAAGAATGATGAAGAATATTTTAGACCTGGAAAATCTTCCCAATTCTGAGAGTAAAGAAGTTAAAACTGTTTATGCTTTGGCATCTTAAATAAATTGTGATAGATTAAGCTAGTGGATTACTTTGCAGAACATTATCTTTGCTGTGCTGGCTGCCCGTAGGCAGACAACAGGAGGTTGTTTTGTGCTCAAGGAAAAGGGTGTTAGCTGTTTCACTTTCCCCATGGTTAAATGTGAACACAAGAACCTCTGCTGCAGAGTCGCTAATGCATTATCTTCTTGTTGCCTGACAGCGACTTACCCTACAGTGCCGCCTCCTCAGAGAACTCAAAAATAGGTTAAATATGACGTGGTCAGGACACAAAAGTACAAACATGGGAAGCTGTCATATTTTTGTGGTACATTTAAACTAACATGATCTAGCAGCTGGAAGCTGAAGCTGGAATCATTGAGACTGGAAATTAAAACCTAGTTTGCTAGAGATGTCAGATCTATCTGTTGCATTCTGGAGACTGAAATTACAAATGTTTCTAAAAGCTTACATGGAAATTCTATTTTTGATACAGGGCATACCTTAGAAACATCTTGGATCTGATTTGTCCAAGCAGTCATATTACACAAATAAGGACATTTCCTGTTAAAAATCAATATATTTATAAGCACAGAAAGTTTCAAGGTTTCTTCTGCCTCTTTGACATGTGATGCCAACAGCAACCATACTCCCAGGCACATAAATGGTAAGAATGTCTGGATTGAAAATCAATTTATGGATTATAGCTATTCTGATTTTAAAAGACCCTTTGGAAATTATTATTTCTTTTTAAATAGCCCCTCATCAATTAGAATTTGATCATAAAGAATGAGAAGGCACAGCCAGCAGCAAATTAGATTAAAGTTAGGAAGGGCATGCTGAAGGATGAGCTCTTACTCTTGCATGTCAACATCACTGCCAACTCCATTAGCACTCAGCTGAAATATGAGCTTGTGAACATCTTGCCATCACTGAAGACACATCTGCAGAAAGGTTGCCCAAGATACATTTATGTAAGATGTGCACAATGCCTGTTTGAAGTTTTTTGTGAAATTTATGTGTCTTCTGGTCAATAACCTGCTTCCATGCTGCTTAATAGGGCATTGCACTCACCATTTCCTTCTCCTTAACAACTTTTCCTCTTGCTGATGCCTTTAGACAGCAAAACAGGAGGAGGCTATCCATTTACTTACAGCCCGAATCCCGTCCCAAATCCCTGTTGTACCTGGAGTACCACAAAAGCCCACAGAAAAAACACTTCTTGACATCTGAATCCACAGAAGAGATGAGGTTCAGTGGCTGAACTGAGGTAAAATTTGCACATGATTTTTAATTTCACTGAGGAGTCTTAGGAAAGCACATCCTATGATATTTGCCTCAGCTTTTCTTCTCTGAAGGTTAAAATTATATTTTCAAAATATGCAGGGTTGCTTTGGTGTTTGCACACACAGACACACACACGGACATACACATGGATGGATATTAAAGGACTTGCAGAAAATCTGAGCCAAATCTGACAGGAATCATTATTCTGTCAAAATCTCATTGCAGTAGCTGTAGACACGAGCGCTCTCAGCTTTCCAAGAGCAGGCCCTGACGTACAAGGTTAATCACAAAGATTCATTTTGTTGAGGGATCAGAAACCCAAAGCTGGCACTATATAATACCTAAATCCCTTAATGCAACCAGCAGAGCCACAGCGCTTCTGTCCTCTAAAGCTGATGCTTTCTATTAATGCCAGATACCTGTGCATTCATCTCTCTTTTCAGGCCAATTGCTAACAGAAGAGTTTTGTGGTTGAAAGAAAGGCAAACTTGCAGTTCAGAAAGACAGGAGATAAACTGCTGGCCTCTTTGTAGTTAATAGGACTTTTATTACTGCCCTCAGTTCACGATTTCACCAAACACGTTTGATTAGGCAATGTTACACTTCTGTATAATTTTCTGTACATTTATTCACATGAAAACAAAAATCCGAAACACTTCTGAACTCTGCTTTTCATGTGGCAATGAAAGGTTTTCCCAGAAAACAACTGACATGAACAATTGCAGGCATGTATGTATTGTTCTCTAATAATTTCTATTATGTAAATTCAAAGCTCCAATCTATTGAGTCCTAAGGATGAGACTTTTTCATCAAAATCTTTAGACCATCACAAGACAAAATCATACCTGGAAATCATCAGAACTGATGATACTTAAAACCTGAATCTGAATTTTGTTCTTTCATATTATTTTTATCAAGATTCAACAGAACACATGGTAACCCTACAGCTGATTACACTTCTCCATCTCACCATGAAGGCAGGGAAAATGGAATGGAATGACTTACGAAGATGAGGACAATGTGAATATGGCATTCCTGGACTAGCCCCTTTTCTCTGTACCACTCCAAATAGGTAGTGAAAGCTAACTAATCACATTAACATTTAAGGACATTATTTTATAATAATGTCTTTGTTCATACCACTCGGTAAAGAAGTGACCTGAACAGAAAATACACTTCGTGTGAATCTCCCATTTATCGGACTAACAACATAGAACAACCAGAGTGTGTAGAAATCACAATGCAGTTCGTGGAAACAGAGCAGAGGCTGCAATTCCCAAAATGGTTCAAATAAACAAACAAACAAACAATCTGTTAGAAAGCCTGAAGATAGAATAAATATTGTCAGTTTCTTCTGCACCAGGAGAGCTACATATATCTCCACATGCTTTGAGACACTTGCTTTCTGTCAACCTGTTTGGCTGGTCTATGATACAGCTGAAGTAACCTATGATAGACATTAATGTATGTATGGAATAAAAACATTATCTGGCTAAAATTTGGAAATATTTCTTTAAAAAAAACCCAGACATGAGCTACTTATATGGCACACTGATATACCCTTATCTCTCAATGGTCTTATGTCCTAATAATGAGGATTGACAGGTGATCAGGTGAGATGGAAGTTATAGTGAAATGGATATATGGTTACAAAATCTTTTGCTGAAAATGGCCTTGCTGCTGCAAGGATGGTCACAAATATTCCATTACGAGTTGAGTGTGAGTGTGTGTAAAAAGATAAGGACACTATCTACATTTACCTACTCTGATCCCAGTTGGCTGCAAAAAGCAGAAGAATCTTCCTGCCACAGTGGTCGCGATTTTCCAGTACTCCCGGAAACCCATCTGTCAGAGCCCGTTTGATTCCTGGATCATCAGCCTTGAAGTTTTTGAACATATCCAGATTTAATTGGCGGTATTGGAAGTACTGAGCCAGCAGTCTGAAGGCCTCAGTTTGGTGAAACTTTCTGGCTCGGAGAAATCTCAAGATGAAGGCATCATCTGTACGTAAAAACCCAATGTCAGGCCTGGTGATGATCATGTCCCTGACTTGCTGGATATCCTGGTGCAAAATGTCTGGGTTTTCATTCAGTTCCAGGCGGGCTTTCTCTATAGTCTCTGGACTAAGTCCAGCTTGTAAATGGGTCATCTCTGCAAAAACCTCTTTTCCAAATCCTTAACTTCAGATATTTTAGTAGAAGTGCTGATCCCATTCAACTGATGGTCTGCTGTGAGCGTGAGCCATTCAGATGCTTTTTGCTATCAAGCTGGTATTTAACAAATTAAAGCAAAGGGCTTTTCTTATTCTTGCAGAGTAACAGGCCGTTCACATGTACTATAATCCTTCCAAAGGAAAGTGCTGTTTATTCCATCACTTACTAAAAGAAAAAGAAAATAAATAAAAGAAATATTAAATGTGTATATAAAGCTTGTAGGAATGCATTTCTGAATTTATTTAGCCATAAAATTTCTTTGTATCCTTCATATGTAGGAAGATAGCAGTCACATAATTTCAGAATGGGTGCATTTAAGATAGGGCAGTCCCTAACATCTTGAATGTATGTATTCAGGCTTTCAGAAAAGCAATCTGATTTATTGACAATTAATACTAAGCTGTATCAACTTACTATTAGAATGCATTTCTCAAAGTTGTCTTACAGAAATGTGGAAGTTGCAGCATCCCTAACGTCAAGCCAAGGATGATAACAGCAAAAATAATAGTAATTTTTTTCCACCCCTAATAGGAGCAACATTTCAGCTTCATAGGTAAATGGATTTACCCTCATCATACTAAGTAGAACAACTGTTTGATTTCGCTTCATCACCTGTACTATAAGCTTGTAGCTCTCCTTGAATAAGATCCTGAGTTGACTGTAAAACTGATTTTTAAAAAAAACAAAACTCCACCAATACCAAGGATAATTTACACTTTTTAGAACCTCACTGAAAATATTTCCCACTGAGACTCAATACATCTTCTTGGGAACCTTCCCACAAATAAGGTTCTTGATGTATCCAATCTGACAGGGTTGGTGTTTTAGTTGAAAAGAGACGTATTTTATTCAAAATTCCTTTTTTTCTGTATATTGTAGCTTTCCTGAATACCTAGATCTGAATTTCATTTTGATTTTTGTACTTTACCTAGAATTTGTTTTACAAGTGTTAGAAGAAAATCTGCTTAAGCTGTTATGTATGAGCAAAATGGTACAGTGAATCTCTTACATTTCAGTGACATAATTAGCAAGAGGCTGTCATCGAAGTCTGTGTAGCTACACTTGTGTGAAATAAGATCAAGGTCTGTTCCAATGTGATATGTGTGTGAGGAAAGATCAAGATCCATACAATTTTTCAGCCATCACAGAAACAGACAAGCAAACAACACACACCACCCCCCCAC
>VZTI01000409.1:0-114263 GCA_013397865.1 Struthidea cinerea | reverse complement strand
GGGAGCAGGAGGCCGGGCAGGAGCGGCCGGGGCCGGAGCTGTCCGCCCGGCGGTGCGGAAACGCCGCATCCCGGGCCCGGCGGGGCGGGGGGCGCGGGGAGCGCCGAGAGCCGCCCTGCGCAACCCGAGAGAAGGCAAATCCAAATACCTGCACAGCGCCGGCAGCTGCCGTGGGGCGGCGGGGGGCTGCGTGGGGTGGGGTTTTTTTCCCCCTGTAGATGTCCTTGCTGCTGAGCTGGGTGGGCGAGAAAGATCTCCCGGCTCCCGAGTTCCGGCTCAGATCTCTCTAGAAAACTGAATGAGCGAGCGCCAGCTCCACGGGTCTNTTTTTTTGTAGGAGGCGTGTGCGCCAAAGCCTGGGTCCTTCCACTGCCGTCCCCCTGGGTCCTAAGCCCTCCTGCCGCCCGCCCGGCTGCCTCCCGGCTCTCCCGGCACCCCCGGGATGCGGGCTGGGAGCTGCGCGCCGCCGCGGCAGGGGTGGGAAGGGTGGGAAGGGGCTGCTGGCGGCCGGGAGGGCTTAGCACGGCGGGCTTCCACCCAGAGGCATTGGCTTCGCCGCCTATTTTCTAGCAGCGCCCCTTTCCCAGCGAAAAGTCGGGCAGAGCACAGCCTCCTGCGGCATTTACAGCAGCCATGGAAAGGGTGATCTTAATGGGCCGTGTGTTATCGATAGGCTGCCTTAATGAACATGGCAGCCTGGGTTTAGAAAAGAACTTTGGGTCAGACTGCAGGGACTGTCATCAAAAGCAGGGGCAGCAACTGTTTCGTAGGGAATCTAAAAAACAGGACAAGCTTCACCCCTGCTCTCTCTCCACCCCTCTCCCAAGTACTTCAAGTTCAGGACTTGAATGCAACGTAGTGCCTGTGTTTTCAGGATGAATTTGTCCTCCTTCAATTTTCACAGTGTCTCCTAGAATACTTACACATTTCTAGAATGTCTTTCCCTAATGTCCTTTGATAAGGCCATCTACCTACTTCACAAACTATCTTTCGTTAGAGGGGTCTGTAAGCTTTAGCTAGTGGTGTGGAAAGGAGAGGAGAACTTCTGTCATTAATTTAGGTTCTGAAAATCACTTTCTATACAAACCTTATAAGACCTATATTGAACTGTACTTGGAAGACTTTGGGCGATGTGATGAGCAAATTCACACTGATCTGCTCCTATCAACACAGTAAGCCCAGCAAAATGTACCAGCAAAGTGCATTTCTTCTTTTGTTATCCCTGTACACTGTGGAGCATAATTCCTGGGAACTGGTGGGTTGAAGTAGGCTGATTTTCTTGGTCTCTTTGATCTGGACATGTCTCCTGAGTCAGTTACTGAAGGATCTTGTATAGTGAACAACTAGGTGATAAATGGTAAAGATAAGGAACAACTTCTGCACAGGAAATAGCTAAATTGAGTAGGATTCTTTGGCATGGAAAAAAAAAAAGAGAGGAGTAAGTGTAGATAAAATATCAGTGTGGGGTTTTTTCATCATTCATAATATTTCATAATGAAGACCAGCATGACGAAGATAAACCTGAACAATATCTCGGTATCATTTCCAGGTTTAGGAGTAGGAGAAATGAAACCTGCTAGGGTCTAGCTTTGATTCAAACAAAAGGACATACTTCTTCACAAAATATTTAGTGAAATCTGTGGAACTCATTTCCACAGGAATTCCCACTTCAGAAGATTGGAGGATGTACCTGTGGAAGAAAAATCCATTAAGGGCCTTTAAACATGAAGTCATAACCTCTGGCTCAAGAAGACCCTGTTCCACAAATTGCTGAAGGCTGGAGTAATATTTGGGAAAGGATGATTATATCTATGCCCTGCTCTTATTCTTTACCTTAGCCATCCAGTGCTGATCACTGCTGGAGACAGACACTGGGTTAGATGGACCTTTGATCTGACCCGGTACTGGCTTCTCTTATATGTACAAAGTAGACTTGGAGAATGTGAACACAACTGGATTCCTTTCAGCTTTGCTTTCCCTTAAAAGGGGAAGATCCAGTGGTTTTGCTCTTTTTCAACGACTGTACATCCAGAGTCACTTGCTTTTTAGAAGAAACACCCCAATATTAATGAGCAAAGGCAAAAGGAATCTGTGGGGAAGATGACTTGTGCTTTTAGAATGATTTCCATGCAGAACTGTTAATTTAGCCCACAGCATGTGTAAAACTGGAATATGAGGTTTTTACATCCTGTGACCCAATCGTATTGTCTGGAAGAGAAGAAGCAGAAGCTCAAAGGCCGAGAGCTCCAAACTCTCACAAGAGCATTTGTCCCAGCACTTGATGGAAAAGCATTTCTAGCCCCAGGGAAGTTAATAGTCAGTTAGTAAGTAGTCTCATTAGATCATTATTTTCTGCATAGAGATCAGTTTGGAGATAAAAGAAAAAGCACTCTGTTTTCATAAGCCTGTTCCAAGCTTCTACTCTTGCACATATGATGAAGATTAATGTACTAGCTGCTGTAACTATGCAGTACTTCCCTGGGAATTGTTAATAATATTAAGTGGAATGAACATGACTCTATAAACCAACTGCCTTAGGCAGTCAAATGAGTTGCCAAATTGGATGTATGCTTAATATTTGGGGATTTAATATTTTTATTCAGTTTATTTGACGTGTTTTTTTCCTCCCTTAGTGTTGCTGTTAAGTGACCGGTGCCTGCTGAGCCACTGGATGATTGACATGTAGCACAACACTATGATAGAAGCAGATCTCTAAACATATTACAGCAGGGCCTTATATTGATCCCACTGCAAATATTCTGAGGTTTCTTTCTCATCACCACTTTATCACTTCTTCATCACTTCCTTTGTACAAAATCTACTCTGTACTCTGAGACAATGCTCCAGGTCGTACCATTCTTTGCATTGTCCCAGTCATTACACTTCATCTGAAGTTATGATCTCAAAAAAAACCAGTGTCGAAGGTATAAAACTTTGAGTTTCATAAAAGTATGTTTGGGACGTTAGGAACTCCCTCGCTGGGGTGCACAGACTGGAGTTGCAGCCCTTTTTCATTTACAGTGCTGAATACACACAGCTAAGGGGAGAAAAATGTACCAGTAATCACAGTTTGTCACTGAAGGCATCAGAATTGACTGAACACATGGAGGGAATAGATCAGTTTGGAAGCGGAGGATATTTTATGTGGCCTTTTCTGAAAGTAAAACAGAACTTTGATATTAAATTTATTCTAAACTGACCTTTCCTATTGCCACACATATTGATACTCTGTTTAAAAAAACCCCCAAAAAACAGGGAGATAACAACCTTGGAAAGAAAATATATATTTTCACCACCGGTCAAAAGGATCCAAGTACCATAACTATCAAGGAAGCCATGGAAGGTCAGAGTAGCTGATTGCACCATAGTCTAGGTATGATGAATAGTTTCTACTCTCCTTGCAGCAAAATATTTTGTCTTCACTCAGTTGAACTAGACACACATTCTCTTGCCGTGTCTTTGACTCCCAAGAAGAAACCAGGGGCTAGTCTGAATATTTTTGCATCTCTGATATTACTGATATTACTCTCTCATTCATACAAAGCCCAAAACCATTGCAATATTTTATCACATTCATCACAGTAAGGAATTAATTTTTTAACCCTAAAAAAAAAATATTTCAAAGAAAGTGGAAATCTGCTCTCACTCTACCTTAAGATGGAAATGGAGATATATGTCTATGTAACACAGGTATATATTGATCTTCAGCATCTTATAGGGTTATTGTATGTGAATGCTGTGCATGTATATTCCTTGAGCAGGGGCGTTGGACCAATTAACCCCACTAGTGGTCCCTCCCTTAAGAGGCCTCCTAGAAACAGAGACTAGACAGGAATAAGGGAATAAAAGTGGATATTTATTTGAAAGGCCTTCAAAGGTACCCCCTGGGGAGCCAGAGGCTACTGCCAAAATGAACCCCAAGATGGACGGCAGGTCATGAGTTCTTCACACTTCTATAGGTTTGGTTCATTTGCATATCAGGGTTAATTCTCCAATTAAAGCTTCAGTTAATGATGCAATTTCCCCAAGCTTGCACCCTTCTTAGAGGCTTTTGGTTTACACTTTTTGGGCCTAGGATGGTCTGAGTGTCCTTGGAGAGCAGGCCTGGAGAGGCTTTGTTATGTCTGCCTAGCATGAGAAAGCAGAAGTTAACAGGCTACAAGAAACTTCAGAGTTTCACACTAAGCAGTACAGAATTTGAAAAATATGAAAAGTTAAAACCTAAGGCTTCACTAACCTCACTCATTCTGTGATTTTCTGATATAAGAAGGGGAATAGATCCTTGAAGCCATTCAGTACATACCTGGTGCCATTTGCTTTCTCTTTGTGATTTCTCCAATATTTAAAATGTTTTTTGCATCTTGTGAACAGGGAATTTGAGAAATAATATAGTATTGGATGTTCTTGTAGCTTTAAATTTTCTTTTGCGAACAATTTGCTGCAAGTTTCTAAAATTAACAGTTAATTTTAATAATTAATTGGGAGTTCATTCTTTTTCTCTAATCTACAATTACCATCTGGTTTTATTTCCTTTGAAAGTAACCACATTGAAAGCCCCAGTAGGTTAAAAAATAATAATGCTAAAACTGCTTAGACCCAGTAAATCATTATTCTTAAGGGACAATTAAATCTTAGATCACAGTTCAGAGGGACTCATAAATCCTCCCAGGTTTCTTGAACCTTTAAAATATTTAAAAATGTATACCCAAGAATGCAAAACATATGCAAATTGATTGTTCACATGATTTATTTAATGAGAAGGGTCGAATTTTTCCATTTTTAGTCTTGATGTAGAGAATTCACTCTTTTGCTGAGTTCACATGCAATCACCACTTCTGCCACTCTCAGAACAGCGTGTAACTGGGACATGATCAAAGCTTTGGCCTCGAGCATGTAGAGGGGTGAAGCTGAAATGTTCACAACTCCATGGGAATTACAGGAGCTGGTGATGAGATCCAACATAGAGCTGGAGGCCAGCAGCAGAATTCAGGCAAAGTCAAGCTCTCAGAACTGCCATCCAGAATTTTCTCCCTCAGCTCTTGCCTATCTCTGAACCAGTCTAAATCCCATGGATGGCTTATTTTGGGATTGTGAGTGTATTCACGGTGTAGACCTAGGCTGAGTAGCTCGGTTCCAGTGATTAATCAGCCTTCAAAAAAACTACAAATGTCTCTCTGACATTTGGGTGTTGGAAACGTTGACTTTAGGCCCAGATGTGCTGTTAAAGTAAGGCACAGATTTGGCCTCATATCTTTAGTTGTTTTAACTTGGCAGCACTGACTGTGCTGACTTTAGCGAGATAACTGTGATTTAAATCACCTGGGGACCTGCTTCTATTGAGTTCAGTTACTCACAAAGTCACTGCTACTCTGTCTAAACAATAAGGCAGTGTCTTGCTAAACAATTTAGTGTCCTTTTGCAGAAGGAAATAAATTGTGAGATGTCAGGTTTTGCATAGCTAGTACCTAAAAGATATGACCTTTAAAGAATAGCACAGCAAAACTTTGCCATACTTCCTAAGAAGTTGAATATCAGAAATAATGTTCCTCCTGATGCAGGGGTAAGACAACCTAAGGTAGGCTGGTAGGGCAAAAAGAAGCGTACGAGGAGGTAAGTAGTCCAAAAAGTAGATGAATACCTTGAGGTTTAGGACGACTGTTAAAGAATGGATTCAGAAAAACCTCCTGGGAAAAACCTGGCTGGTATCTGCTTCCTTGCTGTGTTGGGATCAGTTTGCATATAAGCAACACTTCAGTCTGATTTGTAGCATACTGATCTCAGATATGATTTGTTAAACGCTTGAAATATGTAAGCTGTTTAATGTCAATTCTCCAGTGTGTTAACTTCAGGGTTCCTTAACTTCCCAAAGTCTGTTGTATATTTTCCTTTCTGTATAATAATGGCAACTTGCTCCTATGCACTTGTCCAAAGTAGCTTTAACAGTTGAGCTCAAAGTGCAAGAATGGAACTTGTGAAGTGATAAAAAAGGACTTGAATGTTGGTAGTAGGGTTGGAATAGTTAGAGATGAGGCAAATAATAGGATACTCATCTGATTGCTTAGTTTGTTATGTGATGATTTATTTCTGAAATAGTTTTAAATAAATGGTGTACATAAATGCATGCAGCTTTGGATAGCAATAACATAAATCAGCAACAATAATAGTGACTGTGAGATCTTGCATGTGTAAACAAGCATATGTGCAATATAAATTCTATTATCTCAGTGTCACTGAGGATATAGAATAATTTCACATTTGTGACTGAAGAACAGCAGTAATTTTTGTTGGAGATATAAACAGATGGAGGACACGATGCTGCACTGGATAGCTGAAGTCTGTTGAAAACTGAAGTATGTGAGTGTATTTGTACACATGCACAAAAATGGAGACAAGAATTATGGCTGCAATCCTCAGCAGATATAAATCAACACCATTTCACTGACTGGTGGAGGTGTGCTGACTCACCAGCACAGGGGTAAATCTCTGTATATAAAACAGCTGTTACACCCATCAGCAGTCTGATGTTGTACATTACTACTTCATTCAGGAGTGTAAAGGATGTATCAATGTGCTGAAGCCACTCCACAGAACTGGTTTTTTCTTCCTGGGATTCAGCACTGGAATCAGGGTGTAAACAGCACCAATATCATCTTACAAACACTGGGTATGTTTTAATGTCATCAAGGAGCCCTGGGACAATCCATCTAGAATATATATCCAACAGTGGGGCATACAGCAATCATGTAGTTTTTAACAGGAGGGAGGTTTTTTGCTTGTCATAGCTGGTGAGCCTCGAGGGAGGTGAGGCTCCTGCCATCCTGGTTCCCAATATATGCTGATTCAGTCATTAAAATGTGCATTCATCTTCCTTCTCCCAAGACCTAGCTGTGCACAGCAGGTTTAACTAAATTGCCAATAAGAAAGCCTCTTAAATCATCTGCAGTCCTGACTGGCAGCCTCACAAGCAGATGCAGCAACTGATCCTGAGGCAAACGGAATCTGTTCAGCAGCAGCTTTGCACTTCTGTGTGTACCAGCTAGGGATTTTTTTTAAATCATTAATGGGTGAGTACATTGAAGACAGAGGGAGGAGGGACAAAGGAAGAATGAGAAAGCAGCTGGGAAGGGAAAGGTGAGACTATCAGAAAATTCTCATTACCTTGTCTGCTGTGGTACCCTCTCTGCAGCTGCAGGATAAAAGGAACAACCCCTTCTCTTAAGTGCCCCCAGCTTCAGGGTATGGAGAGCTATTAATCAGCTTGTTCTCATGCAGCAAGGATCTGCAGGAGGGCTGGCTGGAGAAGTGCCAAGGACTGTCACTTCATACATCCTGAGAAATCTCCTCCCTTTGGCTGAGATTTTAATGGCTGTGGGACATGCCTGTCTGTGTGTGTGCATGTGTGCATGTAGAAGAGAGAGAAAATGTATTCTCTTGTTCTCTTCCATCTCTCAAATCACCACTGCAAATACCTATTTTTTCCTATGGGTACGCATGAAAAGTGGTTTCAGTAACTGTTTGCAAAAGTGCTAGAAAGACCTGGTTCTGGCAGGAAGCCCTCACTGTCAGGCATTGTTGGAGTCTATCACGGCTGCCAGATCATCTCTGGAGAGGCATAAAATCCCAGAAACTCTTTAATCAGGTGTTCAAGCTCAGTTATTGCCTAACTAGCTGGGCACAATTAGCCTTGCTTCTCCTTCAGTAAAAGGTCAAGATTTAACTACAGGCTGTGATTTTCCAGAGGGGACTGTGTCTGGCCCTCCTTGATACAGGGTTTACGATCAATCCCATGAAAGCATGCAGCAGTTTGCTCCACACTAATGCAAAGGTTAAATTATTGGTCTGTCACTCTTCCTAGGATGTGGTGCCTGCATTGGACAAAAGCCGAGAAACTGTCATTAAATTAAATTGAATTGGCTCTCTCCATGTACTGGACATCTCGTTGCAGAACAGAGGCTGTCCAAGTCCTGCTGTTGAATGTTTAGTGCCACAGACCTGCAGCACTCTTCAGGAGGTGTCAGATACCCTGCATGGGTGAATAACCAGGTGGTGGGTGAATAACCATATGATGGAGTGGCTCAACATGGGTATTTGTGTGCGACACAGTTGCAGTCTGTCTCCTCTTGCATATATTTTTTCCTGTGGAACTGCAGTAAAATGTGAAGAAGTGGCAAGTATCTACTTGTCTTAGATGTTGCTGAAAACCATGTGCTTTTCGGCACCTCTGAAAAGCTACAGACAAGTGTAAAACCTGAGGAAAAAACAGCAAGGCATGTAGTACTCAAAATATATTTTAAAAAAATCCCTCCTTGAATTCCAGACTAATCCCCTTAATCACATAAGCTTATGAGATCTGGAAAACATGAAAAGAAAAAAAAGAAATTAAATGTCTTCCAAAAGGGTGCTCAAGATGGAAGGACTTTGCTGGCAGATTTACACGTTGCCAGACAGTTACTTGTCTCTAGCGGGATCAGAAGGAAGACAGGTACTTCAGATCTCCAAAGAAATCACTCCACTCTAAGGCACTGAGACAGAGGCATCTGGTGAAACACAGGAGCCTAAGGGAGACCTCATGAAGAACATTTATCAGTATAATCAGTGTCCTAGTGATGAAAGCATCAATAGTTGATGGTAGTTAGTGGAAAAATTATTTTGTCTCTTTTGCACCATTTTTAGTGTGAAAAGCCAAGTCTGCTTGCAGAGAAAAGATTTCCACAAACTGCGTATTAGCACCCAGTGTCTGATTGCCCAGTGCAGTTTGCCGACTCTTCTTATGGGCAAATGTTCATGACATAAAATGGCAGAACAGAGATTCACAGAATCAATTAGGTTGGAACAGACCTCTGAAACCATCGAGTCCAACCTGTGACTGATGGTCCACCGCCTCAACTAGACCATGAAACAAGTGCCATCTCCAGTCTTTCCTTAAGCACCTCCAAGGATGGTGACTCCACCACCTCCCTGGGCAGCCTGTTCCAATGTCTTATCTCCCTTTCTGTGAAGAAATTCTTCTTGATGTCCAGTGTGAACCTCCCTGCTTGAGACTATGTCCTGTCATCCTATCATTAGATCCCTGGGAGAAGAGGCTGAACCCCATCTGGATACAGTCTCCCTTCCAGGAGTTGTGGAGAGTTATAAGGTCTCCCCCGAGCCTCCTTTTGTCCAGGCTAAACAATCTGAGCTCCCTCAGTTGCTCCTCATCAGACTTGTGCTCCAGACCCTTCATCAGCTCTGTTGCCCTCCTCTGGACCTGCTCCAGTGCCTCAATGTATGCCTTGTAGTGAAGGGCCCAGAACTGGACATAGTACTTGAGCTGTGGCCTCACCAGTGGTGAGCATAGAGGAAAAGTCCTTTACAGATCACTGTAAAGGGTGCAGAAACTACGAAACAACTCCAGTAATTTCAGTTTATTTTCTATGACAAAAGTTCTGTGACAAGTTCTCTTGAAAACAGTCACCCAAAGCTTGAATTAAATACGCATTTTTTCCCATAAAGTGGTGATGAGATACTTTTCAAGAAGTGATTTCTTGAAAATTAACACGTTCCCTAACAAGCAGTATATTTAAACCAATAAGTTGGTGCTTTGATGTTACAGAATAAATCAGAGACTGAAGGCTTTTTCTGGGACCATTTTTGGAAAAGAATATTAATAGAGGTTGCTAAGGAATTTGAACTCAATTTTAAAGCAAGTTTATTTTCCTCCTTAAATTCACAGCTAAATCTCTCTTTTCTGTTGGTTAAAGCTCTCTTTGTTGTCAACCTGTTTGTTTCATTTTCTCCCTATTTGATTGGGTTATTTTTTTCCTTCACATTGCTTTTCTAGGGGACAGGACAGCTACAAACACTAGTGTTTCTTTATAGAAAGCAATCAAGTTTCCAGCTAATTTTACTTTTTTAGGCCAAGAAAAGTGTTTCTGGGAGGACACATCTCTGTTGCACGATGGACTTGTACCGTCTGGGGCCTATGAATCCATCAAGTAGGGCACAGCACTGTGCAGGGAACCAGTCCAGACCCATGGGCATGATAAGGACATTTATGTAGCTATATTGTCTTTGTACTCACAGAGAAGAAAATTCCTGTCTCTAGCTCTAAGAAAATCCCAGTAGCTGATTTTTTTTCCCATTTGAAACTTTTCAAATAAAGAAAATAGGTGATATTTCACATGGTTTTTGATTAATGTCTCCCACATTATGCATCCCTGGCTATACCAGGAAATTTTCCAGCTGTGACACTTGCTTTTTTCATGGCCACACTGTACTGGTGGCTCATAATCCTCCTGTAATCAACAAGTGCCCCAGGGTCTCCCTCCTTCTCTGTCATTTTCCTATGAAACTCCCAATTTGCAGAAGTTCATGTTATAAGCTCGTTAAGTGTATGACTTTGCACATTATGCAATTAAGTTTCATCCCATTTCTAATACTCTACTCTCAAGGTCATTTAGTTTTTCCAGTACAATATTACATTCTCCCTCTCTGATGAGCTTTGTATCATCACCAAACTTCATTAGTACATGCCAACTTCTTATCAGGGTCATTAATGAAGATGTTAAAAAATCAATCCCAAATGTTTAAGGATTTCCACTAGTGGCAGTTCTTTCCAGACTAATTATTATTTCTTTTCTTTTGCTGATTCTGAACTCATATTTCTGTAAGGTGTTGGTAGCTAGCTACAATGCAGGTAGATGAGATTTTGTTTTGGGTTTAATGGTTTTTTCCTGTATTTTTGTCCTGTATTTTACACAGATTTAGTCATCCTTGGTATCAAAAGGTGAAATAATCATCTAATCAAACTATCATTGCGAAATCCATATTATATTTTGTCCTGGTTTCTACTTAGTTTCCTGCTTTTAAACATTCACCACTTCAATATCTGTGCTACACTTACATCTAATTCAGATTAAATTCTTGATTCTGGATTATTTGCTTCTCCCTGTTGTATATATGGGTAGTGTGATTGCTGTTTTCTATTCAGATAATACTCCTCCATACTTCATTAAATATTCAGATTTTTTTTTTCACATTTCAGTGTGTAAATCATCTTGTTTCTCAAAAGAGCATATTAAGCATTCTTACACCCTGATGTGGTAGTTTCTGCCTCTGTGCATTCATGTCCATTAAACATTTGTCCTCTGCACTCATCCAATCAATGTCATATTTCTTACTGAAAAATGAGGCAAAGTATTAGTTTGGATTTGGAGTCATATCAATATTATGTTTCATATTTAGCCTGTTCTCATTCCACAGAGGACTCACTTCATTATTTATTTGCATGATGAGATTTTCACTACTTGTTTTCATTCGATTTGCAAAATCTAACCTTGTTTTTTTTTGATCCATTTGTACTCCTAGTGCTTTATTGTTTAGAGCAAGCATGGATTACCGTCCTTTGTCAGCTCCAAATGGTGTACAGTGCTTCCCTCCACTGTTAGTTTTAGTGCACTTTCTCCATCACCTTAAAATCAGTCAAAACCTCTTCAAACGTACACTGGCATGTCTGAGGTTTGTGAGGTCTACACCAGAACCAACACTTTCTCTTTGCTGCTCTTGGTATTAAGATACTTAGCACGGGCACGTCACCACAGGGCATGAGAACATGCTACGTACCACAGCTACTACACAAGCATTTGGAAAATGCTGGGAGAACCCATTGGTGTGACACATTTCAAGGAACAAAATTAAAACACTGTTTTATATTCAAGGCGCTGAGGGATGGCTGAACATATGCCATGAACATATAAAGTTGCCACCTCTCAGCAGAGAAACCCTAACATACAGGATATGGATATACACACCAATTTAGCTTGTTTCCTTTGACTTTAAAGCTCAATGGAAGAGCAACACTTCACAGATGAAGTGCTCTGAGAACCCACAAATGACTGGTTATTCCAAATTCCTGATAACTTGCCATAGCCGTGTAGTTTCTGATAATTCATCCGTGTAGTTTCTGATAATTCGGTGCCTGTTGTTACTACTTATAACAGTAAAAGTCGAATCCTGAAGTACTGACACCCCAGTTCTGGGATTCAGGAGGTCTGTATCTTATTCCTGTCTATCTCTCATATTTGCTAAGTGACAGTGAACAAAATTGTTACTCTGATGTCTTTGCATTTCCTGCTCTGTAGACTGAGAATAGCAATGGTAGCCTAGAGCAGAGAGATTATACAGGTCCTAATTCTTTAATAGGGGTAATGTGATTTCTGGATTAAAAAAAATAAAAGTGTAAGGAAAGGTCAATATATTATTATGGTAAATAAGCTACACAATATATAACTTTTTTTTTTGAAAGCCAGTGTTTAAATTCTTAAATAACAGTTTCTCTGAAGCAAATGCTTCTGTGTCTTATAATAGTAAGAAGTGACACTACAAAACAACGGTTTGAGACATAGCCAAGATAATTTCTACTGCTTTAAACTGGAACGAGAATTTCTCAGCCTTGAAGCATGACAGCTATTCAGGAGTCTATGTTTCTGGCTTTGAAATCTGAGTTGTACTTAGCTATGGGATCTGACAAGTTTCTGCTGCCTTGTATCATCCCTGCTCACCTCACAGCACAGAAGAAGGTGTCTCACACTAATGCTGTCAAGCTGAAGCTCCACTGAGAGGACAGTGATGAATGTCAGTTTGAGTCTATTGAGCCTGTGGTGGGTGGGCAGTGGATAAAGCTTAGATATATAAAGCAGCAGGAATTATAAGATGAAATGTAGTCTATTCGTTCTAGAATATATTGCATATAGTCTAATTCTTTGTGTAGTCAAAATGAGGTTTTCTTGACCGAACAGTGTTCTTTCCTAAATCAGCTGTCCCTTCAAGCCCATGTCCCGATGAGGTTTTTGTCTCCTTGAATTACTGGCCCTGGCAGACAGTGCCATACCTCTAATAGGAGGAATATGGTTTGGGGAAAATAATAACCACTCTGCAAGAAAACAATCATCCTTTGACTTATATATCCCTACACCCCGCTGACTGTTCTTGTGAATAATCTCCAGCTATGCATGAAGGCTCAGTATATCACTCCTTAGGTGAACAAATTTCAACCTCAACAAGAGGAGCACAGTGAGTGATTTTTAAACACTTCTGATGCTGCCAAACCAAATAAAAATTCCTTCAGAACAAGGCTGCTCATTGATGCCCCTTAAAAGGTATTTTCATGATGTCTACAATTAGGTTGTGGATCAATACAGTTGTACACTGTGGGAATATTTTTGTTCATCACATGGTGCAATTATCCATGACCACAGACACAAAACCAGCAATCACTGGCCAACTGAACATGTGTTAATTGGAAGCGTGAATGCTCTAAAACAACCAACAGCACCAGTTCCTTAGATAATCACTGCTTTTGTATTTCCTTCTTGTTGTGGATGCAGCTAGGGTGAGGGTTTTATTCCCTACTTCCAAGTTTTGAGGCATTGCTCAATGCCACTCCGTACAAGACACAGCCTTTCCTCTAGATCTCATCAGTCTCTTTCGGTAAAAGGCAGTGCCACAGCTACCACTAAGTTTCAGCTCCCTCTCCTTGTCTGTACTCACTCTGCCTGAAGACCCACAGGACTGCACCCCGTGAATACCAGCTGCTTGATATTGTGACAGGACACCCTGGAAAGAAAACAAAAAAAAAAAAGAAAGAAAAGAAAGAATAAAAAGGGGGGGGGGGGGAAGGAAACTGTTTCATTAAAGCAGCCTATTAAAGCAGACTGGTAAATTTTTTCACTGTGTTATTTTTGTTAAGCATGTATAGAAATTCAAGTCTGTGTTAAATAATAATAATAATAATGTATCTTTTAAACAACAAACCCTGATGTATTTCAAAGCAATGAGAAAGGCTTCCCACCTGCACAAAAGAAATTTAGTTAGACTCAACCCCAAAAATCTGCTTGAGACTGAAGACGAGAGCAAAAGAAAGTTTAAGTTCAGGAAACGCTCTCAATATCAGACATAACTACTTTTTACGGCTAAATTTATTGTGAAAAGAGGAGGTAGTCAAGCCAGCTGATCTGTCAGAAAGATGAAGCAGTCATAGATGACAGAATCTGGCTAGATAGGATGGATCTGCCACTTTTCTAGCGTGGAATATGTCTGAGGGATTTTAGACATTAAATCTGCTAAAACACCTACTGAAAGGCATACCCTGTTAACCTGAACTGTTCTTACCATGTAACCAAGATGTGGAACCTATGGGCCAGAGATGCTCTCCTCTCCAGCTTTTGGCTCTGGATTGCTGATCTCTGGGCAGGACCTCCCCTGGAGTCAGGGTTCTGAGCCTATTCCCCTCTCCTTGCAGGAGACAATCTGACTAAGTCAGCCTAATTGACTGACTCCAAAGTCAACTCCCTCACTAATAAGAACAATCATGAAGAAAGCTAGAAGAAATATTCTGCCCACCAAGCTTTCCCTTGGGAGCTGGGGCTCTTTAGTTTGGCCACATCTCTTCTTCATTACAGCTCTGTGAGTCCAGACCAGATACATCCTTGGTCCTGACCCCGACCCTGATCCTGACATACTGACTTGACTTCCCATCTGGATCCTGGACTAGCCTGACCACAATGGGTTAGCAGGGCTGTCACTGGACTAACGCTGACCCTCATCACTGTCCCTGGACCTGATCCTGACCCTGACTGGCTAAACTTCCTGACTTCTTGTTGGGGAGGTCACGGACCCTGCCTGCCTTGTTGTCACCCTCGGCTCCTGCCCTTCCAGAGCGGCTTGTCCTTGCTGCTCCCTGACATCTGGAAAGCATAAACTTACATTCCTTTTCACAGCAAATAGATATCTAAAAGACACTTTGTGGCTCTGAATATATACCAAAGCATCCCAGAGGTCACAATCTGAGGCTCTGTTCATGAGAACACCAATGCAGCAGAGTACCATGGACTCATAAAAGCATTGCCTAGAAAGGACTTCTGGAGATGTCTTTTGTTAAAAGGGCTACGATTGTGTCAAATCAGCTGTGGTTTTGTCTATCTCAGTTTTTAAAACACCCAAGAATGAAGAGTCTGTGCAATCTGGTTCAGTAGTGCATTACCCTCTTTCTTCTCGTAACCTTCACCTCCCAAGGTGCAATTTGTGGTTATTTATGGTTGCAATTGGCACAATACTTAAGTTCCTCAAGTTTCCCTGAAATCCTTCAAGTCCCTCATTTATGGAATCACTAAAGTCCTTCTGGTACAAAAGTCTGAGTTCTCCTCTGGGCCATGTCAATATTCTCTTTTGTCCTGGACACTTCACTGCTTGTTTGATGTTTGCTTCTTCTTTTTTTTTTTTAATAGATTCAAAGATTTATCATTTCTTTTAAAATATATATGGAAAATGAGACACCTGCAGTACGTTTATACCTTTCTAGCAGACTGCTGAGAGTGTGGACCACATATAGCAGGCTATGAAATTACAATATGTGGAAAAGTCCGTCGTACTGGGTACCTGCTGGAGTCCTGGGCTGGTGACAGAGACAGGCATAGCCCTGGCCACGATGCCTGGTGGAATTGCCTTTGATTGATCTAACCATCAACCCACTCATGGGTTTTGTTTAAGAGATACCCAGTTGTTCCCCTCCAGACCAGATTCCAGGACAAATCTAGTCTGCATGCTGTGCTCCTGGTCAGGGAAGCGGGACCTCGGAGTGAAACAATGAGTAATCCAAGCTGACGGGCTAGTGACCTGCTGACCCTTAGATAGAGAGCTCATTATTGATGCTGTTAACACAGGGAAAAGAGTGATCCAAATCTTCTTAAGTATTTCCCCTAGATGGACAGTTTGTCAGGGAGCAAGACATCTTGATTGATATCTCTTGGTGAGTGAAAGGGCTGCATTGGCCAAGTGTCACTTTTATTTCTCTCATGTGACACTTCAGGCATACTTTGCCAATTTGTCATTGCTGTATTTTGCTCAAATGCTCCATTAAGTATTTAGTAAAGGAAATACCATAATGCTGCTTATTCTTTTGGAGTCAAATGGAATCAGAGAACTGCAGAGTTTACTTTTGATGAGGGCTTACTGCAGCCTGATATGGCTGTTACGGAGCATGGGAAAAGTAATGAGAGTGAAAAAGAGTGGAAGTGTTCTCTTGCAGTATTTTTCATGCAAGAATTCTGAGTAGAGCCCTCCGTACCACTTTCTTTCTGAAAACTTAGCGACAGATTTTGGTAATGCAGAGATGGCATTTGCTGATGTTGTAGGACCTCATCAACATACCTGAAGAACGTGGTGAGAGACTCTCAGGTCAGTTATCAAGCTTACAACTGCTCTTTCAGGAGGAGGGAAACTCCATTGCTTTGGAGAATTCCAGGCAAACTGCTCTGAGGGGGCTAGTGGCAATTCTTCTCAAACTCTAGGTTGTGGCAGCACTGAATACCAAAGCAACACTGAACACCAAACAGCAAGTGATGCAGCTGAGGAAAGGGGAAGAGAAAAAACGCAGAAACGCGGTATTGGGTGCTTCAGACTATGACAGTCAGACTGTTGCCAAGAGTGAAAAACTGTTGAAAAGCTTATATAAAAGATATTTACAACTAATATTATCACTGGATTTCCCAAATGTAGGCTGTGTTCCTTTCAGGCAAGCACATTCAGTTTCTGCCTTATTTTTGCCCTTAATGAATCATAAATACTGACTCAGAGAGACAGGAAGTGCTTGATAACTGTTTCTCTTCTGCATTTGGAATAAAGCAGGCACACGTTTCTGTCCCTTAGGACATGCTGGATAAAGGACATGTCTGTGACAAAGAAGGATAAGAAACCTGCTAAAGAAGCCCAGATAATATAAAGAGGTAGTTGGTGAGGATCTTCCTGATCACACTAATGGTTAAGCAACTTGAAGAATGTAGTGTTACAACAGATGGAAGGATTATTGGTCAAATCCTCATATTTGAAAGGGGTTTGAAGACTTCACCGTCTATAATCTGGTTAGCCTAACATTACCAGCACGGAAAACAAGGGATTTCATCTGAAGCAATGCACTTCAGTATTTAATTAAAAAACCCTAAAACAACCCCTCCCACCCAAAAAACCACAACCCTAAACTTTGAAAAGACCACACCATAAAAACTTAGAAATTTTCTTTCTTTTTTTTTCTGAAAACAAAATAAAATAAAACAAAAAGAGGTTCACTTGTTAATAAAGACTCTGAGTTAACTATCTCAAGGCATGGATTCAGTGCCACATTACATCTTGACTAAAACTTTACACCCTGAGAATGAGGTGCCCTCTTATGATATGATGCATCGCTACCACTCCATGTCTCTAGGAGACATCTCTTTGAATGGATCTGCTCTTCCTGTCTGGGCTTGAGGAAAGTATAGTGATGCATAAAAACACCTTGAACAATAACAAATGTCTTTCTGTTCTGTCCAAGAAAGGAGATGAAAAATTAAGGTACAGCTATGCAGGTTATTGCAAAAGGCTGCTGCACAGCTCAGCTCAGCTCAGCTCAGCTTGAGTGTCTCTCTGCACTGACAACATTCAGCTTGCACTTATGTGTATGTGAATCTCTTACCTGTATTTATCTAACAAGCCTTTTGTTCATGTGTCAATAGAGCTGGAATCTTGCCTCAGGATTATCTTACTTTATTGCTGTAGCACCTGGTACAGCAGATAAAGATTCTTATAAATTATAAATTCATGTAAATAAAGCAGCTTATTTAGGTCTCCAAAATGGAGACCAGAAGTCAGCTGTAGATTTTATGGACTCTTAAGAAGCAGTGATGGTTTTGAAAGTTGGGTGGTCGCTCTTCAGGCACTGTCTTATTTTGGAAGTCTGAATGGAGGAAGTGTGAGTTTTCGAATGGGGACTGTTCAGCAATGTGCCCTCACAACTCACTTTAAAAACAGTGGCTGAATTCTGCATTTCTCAAACATCTGGAGAATCATTTAACACATACCCTTTAAGGCCTCTTAAAATCTAGTGTAGTGAGGGACAAGCAAGGATGGGCTGATACAGCCTCCAGATGTATTCCTGGAAGAACATGCCTCCATATAAAAAATACGTGAGGAGAATTTGACAGTGTATTCACAAAGGGAACAGCAGGTTCTGAAATTAAACTAGGCAATAAGCTTTCAGCTCAGAAATCTCCTGTGAGGTACTGTAAAAACAGCTACAGCACCAGGTAGTGCAGTGTTGTCTGATCAAATGAACTGTAGGACATGAACACAGAAAAAACTGGATCAGATAAGCAGCCTGCTTCAGGCTGCTTCCCTCTGTTACAAAAATATGTGCTTCATCCCACTACTTTCCTGACATTTTCATGGCACAACGCATAAATGGATTGGACAAAGAAGAAGTACTTTGTTCTCTTCCTGTCTGCCACAAAAGGCTTTTCTTTGTTAAGGACAGAAAGCACCACACGATAATGTGCTGCTTCCCACCTGATGATGCCTGTCCAACATCCTTATTCGCAGCAGCCAAAGAGCAGCTGCACCTGCCTGTGTCTGAGGTGTATCATTGTTGAAAGGATTTCAGATGGCTGTGTTGGCAAATGCTCGCTTGGCTAAACCTAGCTGGAGGCATGAGGTAATACTTGCTGTGAATTCAGAATATTCAAACATACACACCTTAGCATGTGTGAAGACATGATGGAAAGGCATGCACACTAACTACAAAAATAAACACAATAATTAGGTGAAACTACTCTACCTCTCCCTTAAATACAGGAAAATCAAACCTAAGGAGCTCTGACTGATTCCACAAGTTAAGACTCAGGAAGCAGACCAGAAATTTCTCTCTTATATTAAACATATAAGCATGTTAGAGCCCTGCTAACTGCTCTAGGCCTATTCTTCCCGTTGCCTTCCATGTTAAGCGTCGTCAGTAAATTCCAGCGTGAGCAGCTTGCTGCCACTTTGATTAATACCAAACTGAATATAATAGTCACAACTATATCATCACACAGTTATAGCCATTTCATAATAGTCAAATAACCAGCCGGTATGGCATGTTATGTGCTGCTTGTTCAATATGGCATAAACTTGCACAGCCCCCAGCAGAGCACTGAGCAGGGTTGTGCATCATCAGCAACATCAGCTGAGACACTAAAAACTGTGGACACATTTAAGCTGAGATAAACTACAGCCCTCAGAATGCTGCTTGTCACTCCTCAGTCACTGTAAATGTAACCAAACAGAAAGTGCTATCAATCTTTCAACTGCTACAATATGGGACGTGCTGGCATGTTGTGCTAAAATACCCTTTTGCTGGGCTGTTTTCAACACAGTGTGTTATTACTGGTAGCCTTACAGCCAGGGACAGGTGGGAAAAGAAAGTGTTTACCACAGGCTGCTCCAAAGAACTGCTCCCAAGAGCTGCCTAATTGCTTTTAACAGCAGTGAACACCCTGTTCCCTGGGTTTCAGCGTGGCTGATATGGGCAGAGTTTCACAGGAGAAGGCACGAACCCTTAGGTCATCTTGTACCAAAGATACAAGAAGGACTGGATATAGAAATGGGTTTAAAAAGACAACTTTTCTCTGCAGTCCTTAATCTGCTTGTGTTGAGACATCAGTTTTCTTCTTATCTATGAAACTGCTTACTAGAACTTGATTTCTTGCAAGCATTAAACCAAATTGATATCATCATGGAAGGTCTTTGGGATAATGGAAATAATTTCAAAACAAAACAGACACAAACAAATGAGAAAAGAGGAACCTGAATACTACAGGTTGATTCCTTTCTGTATTGTTCCAGTTTTACACTTGATCACAAATCTGTGGTGAATGGCAATTGAAAGGTGAGGATGTCTGTTTCATTTTCTTGTACTGGTTATTTGCAGAATCTTTAGGTTAAAAGAGAAAGGGAGACATATTATTTTATGTTACCACACCAAAATTTATCTTTCATTATAGAAATTATTCTGTCATTAATTATTAGGGAAATATCACTTTTATGGTGAGGTTATTAGAAACAGTAATTGGAGTATGCTTCATGTCATAAATTTAGTACATTGTAAATGAGTGGTCATATGCTGCACAGTTTAAAAGAATCATTCCTACTTAGTAATAACACAAGAGGTGCAGGACAGGTTCAGTGAATTGATGGAGAAGTGGGAAGAATTGATACTTGAGGCAAAGGCCACTTATCCCAGTCAGCCAGTAATCCCCAGGAAGAACACTGTGCCAAGATTTGAAAGGACATAAGAAAGGTTTCGCTTTTGGGTGAGTGAATCTTGCATCTTGAACACATTGAAGAACAGATGCATGCTGTCACATAAAGATGCTGTCAATTTTCCACGTTTTTACATTTGTGTGCTATTGGAGAGAGCTGGCTGAGTACTAGCTGATGTTTAAGGCACCTACGTTCCAAGTTCAAAGATTTCCACCATTTTGGCAAGCAGAATATATGTTTGCTTATAGCTTACAAAGCACTGGGGTAAGAATAAATAACGAGTTTTGATCATTTCTTCATTTGTGACACTCTATAGATCAGTTCTGTGAGTTCATTGCCAAACATTTCCTGAATGAGAATCAATAAATGCAGAAAGAGAAATTTAAGAAATATTGTTCATTATTTTAATTAGCAAAGACAGTTACAAAGGGTCTTGCAATCTGTAAAGAATGAAATATAGAGTAAATAACCAGAGAGTGTGAAAACAGAGAAATTCAATTTCAATTAATACAGTTAGTTATGTCAAAGCTCTGTGGAAAACAGTGGCAGTTTTTAGAACAGTATCAAATGAATACAGATTTATAGTAAATATTGCAATCTCCTGATAACTTTTGTCTCAAAAAGATCCAGGCAAATGCAGAAAAGGTCTGTGGTAGGATAATGCGAAGGTTAAAGCTGTGAGGAGGACTGGGCAAAAATTAGAAGGGAAAGGTATGACTGAGAGAGGCAATGTCCTCAGCATACGAAACAACAAAACAGGAAAAACAGGCATTTGAACATGGTTTGGCCTATAGATTATGACAAGGACAAGAAATATCCATACTGATATGCAACAGACATAAAATGGTACAAGTACTGCATTTCCTACCACTTACAATTAACCTGTGTGGATTGTTGTCACAGGACTCCACTGAAGAAAAATAGTCTAGTAAATTCCTGAAAAGAGGAGCATCTGCAGCTCAGCCTGAGATGACCATGGAATAAGAACTATGAATCCTCATGTGTTGAGGTGTCAAGCCAGGACCAGCTGGGTCTCAGAGAAAAGTTCTTCTTTTGTGGCCCAGTAGAGGAGGGAGCAGAAGTGCTATGGTCAAAGGGCAGATGTTACAACAGAACTGCTGCTTTGTAATGGCATCACAGCTTTTGTCACTGGTTTTACACATCTGGAGGACAGGATTTGGTAGTCACTGAGAAATGTAGTATTAAAATGCCAGCATGCCTGTTATGCCTTCTTAGTGCAGGTGATTCATATTCCTCTAAATCACTAAAACTATGAGAATATATTCAGCTTTTTATTGATCTCAGGAAGTGAAACGATGGAATGGCACCGAGGATTTTGCATTGAAATCAAGTTAGCTATGTATCATAAATTACAGTGTTTTTATCTTTTAATCCAAAAGCAAAAACTATTTTAAAACAGATTGTTAGTTAGTGGTTAAAAACAAGGTGAGGTCTTGGTTATTCTAAATTATATTCTCAGCTCTGAGTCAGAACTCTTGCATGAATTCAGACAAGTTATTTAACTTCTATGCATTTAAACTTCCTCACACCTGAAAAATGAATCTGCCAAATGTAGATGCTGCTGAATCATTAAGTGCATTCTGTGTTCCAGACATGACAAGTTTTATGGAAATGCAAAGTGTTATTACTGAGCTTTGTTTGAAGCTGAAAAATGAGTCAAATTCTTCTAGCTGTCACCCCACATCAAATACATGTAATTATATAGTAACAGCATAGCTAGGGACATTTATCTGAGTGAAGTTCTGGAGTTGCCGTCTGGTATCCCAGATACAGCTTGGCATACTTACCCAGGTGTGTAGGGGGAACTACAGTAGAGTTTTCCCTTAAGATCTATGTTTGTTTGGGGTTTATTCTGTCTGTCTGTCTCTTAATCACTCTCTCAGGTCATCTCCAAACAGTTCCCAGGTCACGGGGCTAGTCACAGTTTTCACATTGAAAAAGCACCAAAACAAGGTATTGCCCCTGCATTGCATGAAGCAGTGCCATGGATGCCAGGTGAACTCAGGCCAGGAGCTGCATTCCTCTGCTATCTTCCCTTTCCTATCAAGAGCCAATGCAGTTCCTTAATAGTGAAGGGTATTATGTGAGTGCTGATGATTTTACTAGTGTGCATCATGCAAAGGTGTTCTGCAACTTGTCTGCTCCCAATTACAAAAAAGGGAATTGAAATAATAATCCTCTGTGCTGCTTGGCAGATTTGATTATACCTTGCTGCCATGCCTTTTGAATCCATGCTGGCTTTTTTTCTCCTTATAGAGAAATCTTTGCCTGCATCCTCACAGGTGCCGGATGATGCTGGAGGGGGCATTTGGGCAACCAGGAGGAGACACTCAAGGCTTGGTCTTACAGCTGGGAGCCAATTTACTTCTCTCTGCCCAAGCTTGCTGCAGGCAGAAGGATGGGTTGAAGGTTGTGTGCAAGAGATAATCAGACTAAATGCTCCCAGCAACAGCACCATGAGGAACAGATTGTGTAGAAAGTACAAACACAGGGACAATTTAGGCAACGTTCATGGTGACTAGATGCCTGCAAGTGAAAATCACTGTGCTATTCTCTGTGAGCAATGCCACCTCCTGGTGCCCTGGATCAGGCCTAGAAGAAAGATTTTTCCTGCGTCAGATTAAAGAAATAATAAAAATGCACTGAAACCCACACAGATACAAGAACAGTTTCCTGTTTGTGTGACTGCTGTGATCAAGCTCTCTTTCATTATTGCTATGTTCCCCTTTTCATGTCTACAAAAATAAACCAATCGGTCCTCTTGAGTATCAGTAAAATTACTGGAAATTGTAGATGCCCTACTCCAATTTGTGAAAGCAATGCCAGATGTAAGCACCAATTCTAAAATTTTGGATCCGGTATCTTGTGCAAGCTCCAGGGCTGAAGACCACAGAATTGCATCTAGCAAAAAAGAGTTGCATAACATAGGAACTACAGCACAACATCCTTGTTCAACATGGTTCAACCTCAGCCTGAACAGTGGTGCCGCTGGGGGAAAATAGCTCAGATTCTCATAAAACGTTTGCAAAAAATGCTGAGAGAGCTGGAAATGTTGCTGGTGATATGAAGTGGAGAGCGGAATAGATTCCCTCATCTATTTCCCACAGCTGATAAACAGTAATGCCCTTCAGTCTCTCCCCAGCTGGCCCAGATTCAGATGAGTAGCACAGTAATGAAAGCCTCCATATACTATTAGCAGTTCTCAGTCCATCCGTAGCTCATTGGAGAGGTGTCTGCTCCGAGCTGAGATGGATGGCTTCCTCCGTAATGAAAACAGAGTGAGGAGCAAGACTGCACGAGGAAGACCTGCTTCTGTCTCATCCCTGTGCAGGAGGAACGATACTTGCAGAGGGGAGTTTTGGTAAGTATCTGGTACCTTTGTTTCACGCAACAAAGGAAAGACAAATGGTAACACATTCATAATTCTAACACCAGTTTTGACATAATAGGACAAAATGGTGCCTGAGGATTCCTGCGTATCAAGCAGATGGGCCATCCATTATTTTCCTTCAGGTCAGGGGTCATCCTAAAACGAGAGTCAGCAATCATTTTGCAGGGTATAACAAAACCATTTTTTTTGCCTGCTTCTTAATCCCAGAAAGCACTACTGTCCTCTACTTTTGTCCACATACATTATCATTTTTGTCTATTATCTGCATCCCCAGAGACCTAATAGTCTTTTCTTCAGTGCGGCTTCATCTGGAGCAGCTGTAAGCTTTGCTGCAGGCAGTGTCTGACAACTGCTTGCCACTTGGTCAGTGTCAGTTCCCTGGGGGAGTGCAGGCATTCATTTCATTATTAAAGCACAGAAAAAAATCCTATATTCATTTAGATCCAGAATAAATACGTAATATTTGGAACAAAGGGCCCGTGTTCCAGTCCAGCTGGCAGTGCTTTTACCATTGCCGTTCTTCAAGGCCAGCTCCTGCTCAAAGCATGCATTAAGGTCATTTATTTTAAAATAATGGAATCTGCTGCAAAAGCCCTTTTTTCCTCTGTCAGTCTAAATTTCACCTTCCAACATCTCTCATTGATCCTCAAGCACTAAGAGTTTGCGTGGAACACTATTTTTGAGAAAATAAAGATTATTCAATTACAGTACTTGGGAAAAGAAAGCAAAAGCTAAGAACAAGCCCAGTGGTTTTTTGTTTGGTTTTTTCAAAACCAGGTCTGAGTCTCATTTTGTCGTATGTGTTCTCATTCAGGTGTTAGATGAGTGCAAAAATTGTCTATAAATGACCTCCTCCATTACTAGGGTAAAAATGGATGTTGATAAAAGGGTTTATTGTTATCTTAATACAGGATGCCCTGGTACTTCATATGATTAGCCAGGGTAATATAGTGTGCTTCAAAACTGTTCATGTGCTTTTGCTGCAGTTGTCCAGCACATCTGTTTACGTTCCCTTTGATTTGAGACATGGAAGAAGTGGGCTCTGAACCAACTATCTCCTCTTGATTTCAAGAAGCTAACCCTGAAAAGGTGCAGCACGGTAGAGGATTAGGATGAAATCTTGACCCTGTTGATATTAATGGACACAATAATTTACATGAACAGGACAAGAAGAATCTCCGCAGTAATACACAACTAGTATTTCAGCCAGATTGCCTTCTCAGGGGCCTCCAAGGTGAGTAAGCATACAGAGGCTCCATCCTTCAAAGACTACGCAGAAAGGTAACCAAAATTGAAAGGCACTTCAAAGGTAAAATCAAACATCTGCACATCATTTGATAGCAACTTTCAAAAATTTAGGCTGAGATTTGTCTGAAGCAATGGTCGCAACTAAAAGCTAAGCATGAATTCTGAATTGCCATGTTCAGAGGGTGATTTATCTATCCATCCATCCATTCCTACTTTAGATGGTGGGATTACCCTTGTTATAATTTATGTTGAAATGAAACCATACCTGAGCCATTTTTTTTAAGTGGTTAATATTAGACTGACTTTTGAATTCAGTTTCTTCAGCTTTTTACAGGTCTTCGCCCCTTGTGAAATAAGCTAATCCTGTTATATGAAGGTTTTTTGCACTGCTGTTTCTTATATAATCTTTTTGGTAACAGAATCAGGGAAAAAAATCCAATGAAAATATTTACTGGTATCTTCCTTAAAATTTGTATTTGTGCAGGTATCATGGACATTCTGTATAACAAATAATTTTCCTCCACTTTCAGACATGTAAGACAACATTTTCATAAATAGAACCAACAGCAATATTTTTACCCCACAAAGGCAATTTCCAAACCCTTCTGAAGACATTTTGCAGACAGATACTTCAAGCTGTAAGGTGGTGATAACTATTTGGAGGGATTGAGACCAGGCTTGCCATCTCTTCATCATTTACATCTGTTTTCCCTCAATGCACATACTTCATTCTAATTACTGTTAATAGGAACTGGTTGTGCAGTCTGAGGAACTCTGAATTAGTTGCTGTTCATTCAGCAGAGATGAAGATGTTTGTGACTAAATAAAACCCTGCCATTCTGCATGCCTAGCACACAGCACTAATTGGGCCGCCACCTTGACAATATTGAAAGGGCATGGAGGGGGGGAGGAATTTTGTCTTTCTTTTGTACAGCCCACATGAAGGTCAAGAAGACTTGCAGCTGCTTTACTCTGGGAAATATAAGAGTGGCTTCCTTCTTGCTTCTGCCTTTCCCTTCCCCTTCATCTGCTTTCAACAGCACCCAAAACACAAACACACCCAAAACAAAAAAAAACAGGAAAGGAAAGTTGGAAAGAAATCCTTCAATGGCCTAAAATTCTATGCATTATGACACTCTGGGGGAAATAAAGCTCGTCCCAAAGAGCTCCAGCCCTGCAGACAGGTGGTGTTATGCATGGGTTCTTGATTCTGCCAACTCAGAGTTCAGACACATTCATAGCTCAGTTGCAGCGGGAGGGCGTATTGGCAGAGCTATAGTGGCTGTTGGGGTGGGCTGCTGAAGAAATAGGCTGTAAATTGGTATCCCATTCTAAGTCAATCATGTGCCTGTGTCCTAATTTAAAATCATATAAAGCTTGTTTGGATATTTGTTTTAATCTCACCCTAGCTTTTTTTATTTTATCTTGAATGTCTCCTATATCAACTTTGGTTTTGTTCATTTGCTCCGTGCAAAACCTCCTGAAGACCCTCTGTCTCACTGCCAGCTCTGAGGACTGTCCTGAAAGCTACACTTCACATCAAGCTTCTTACAAGGTACAATGCCCTGGCAGAGATGACTGCTGCAGACTTTCCTGGATCCTGACTGGAAGCACTCACTTAAATTGGCCAGGGACATATAGGTTTGTGTATACCAGGAGATGGAAAAGAGTCAGGGCACAGGCTCAAGCTATTTCCATGACAACTTGTACTGTTTAATTGCGTTTTCCCTGCCACATGTGGCTTTGGCCCATGGGAACTGTGATCTCCATACAGTGCTGAAATGCTTCACAGGGCGACACATGACATGGGATAGTCCTTATTTATATACAGATAAAGATTCCCAGCAGTTTTCCTGTTTTACTTTTGGGATGGAAGAAGCCACATATACTTATGACCTGTGCACTTACTTTCAGGGTCAGAAAAATTGTCTTGGAACTGTTCAGCTTAATATGGACCTCGTCTGGGGAAGGAAATGGGAAATCCAGTGAACAAAGAATCGTAGAATGACTTGGGTTGGAAGGGACTTGCTTAAAGCCTCATCCTACCTGGCCGAGTTACTACTCTCTAGTCAACTATATATTTCACAAGGGGGTGCTGAAGAGATAAAGTCCTGGATTTATAACCTGGATAGTAACCTGGATTCTGGCCAAGACAGGGTTAGTTTTTGCAGTAGTCAGGAGGGAGCATGGCTAAATTCTGGAGGTTATTCTACACCACCCCACCTATCATTTTCCAGGGGAAAGGGAAGGGCTCTCTTGCATGTCAAGGTAGGGTGGTGGAGGAAGTGGTTGGGTATTGCTGGGGGTGAGAACTCACATGCAAATCGTTCATTTCTTGTACCCTCTGTCATTCTTGCTATTACTGTTCATTTTCTTATCTCACCACTGTTTCCAGTAAATTGTTCCTATGTTAACCCATGATCTTTACCTTTTGTGCCTCCATGTCTCCTCTCCATCCCACTGCAGGGGGAGGGGAGTGGGAAGGAAGGAGTGAGCAAGCTGCACATGGTTAGCCTTAGTGGGAACATTAAATTGGGGAGTACCATTCCTAAACTACTGCAGTTATTTAGTCTTTCTTCTTTCTGTCTACCTTCTAGTAGCCCAAAGTCACCTGCAGTTTACTCATATCCAGCAATCTTTCCACCATCTGCACTTCTCTGCTGGCTCTAAGAGTTCGGTAGGACCCAGGCTGTGGCCAGGTCTAGCTTGCCTTTATTTGTTTCTGGAAGATTTAAAACATGGCATTTTGCTTGGGGCAACATTAGCAAAGGGATTTGTTTTAATATTTCATCTGAAATAAAACAAACTGAAGCATCACTTTGAAATGTAGAATTTATCCCAAGAAAGTCTAAATCAACTACTAGGTTTATTAGAGATCCTTTTTTATGAGAGATTTTTTTTTCTTTTTCCAAACACGATAATATTGGATTTTTCAGTTGCACACATACATTGCCTGCAAATGTTCAAATAAAAGTATTTCTCACAAAATGAAATATGGATCTCTGGGCTCCACAGTGAACAGATACAAGAATGTGATATGATCACATTTATGTTAATGATGCATAGGCACATTGTGTGCATTACTATAATCAGGTAACTGGATCTTTTTTCCTAAATTTGGCTGGAATCATATTGTTCTTATTTTGTTTCCCTTCAGAGTGATAAAATTGCATGGCTTAGGCCATGGCACCTGAAAAAGAAGCAAATACACAATGTGCCTGCAATTCAAATTTTGACATCCATGTATACTGCCTGGAGCTGGCATCTGCTACAAGAAACACTGTGGAGAAAAGGGCAAAAGTAGGTGTCGGAATGTCATTATTCTGCAACCGTTTTTGTAGTACCTGACCAAATTTTTCAAGTAGCCAGTGACCTTATGGAAAAATACTGTAATTCAGAGAAGGCACTACATGCTATGTTTGGTCAACACTGCTTACCCTAAGTGAAACAAAACACTTCCAAGGCCCAGATGACTGTGGACATCAGGGAGGCAGCCCTATCTCTCAATCAGACCAAAGGGCATAGGAGATTCTTACCCTCTCCTCTGCCCTGGTTTTCATGTGAATAAGTGCCCAGTAAAAATGGTCTGGAAGGAATTGGAGGTACAAACTCCACCCAGGACCGTGGTCACTTTGAAAAGGCCCGAATGAGCATGCAGCCCCAGCATTTCAACTAGATGCAAACTTTCAATTCATCTAGAAAGTCAGGATCCCTATTACTGCATGAATTTAAGGGTTTTTTCCTGTTCTAGCATATTTTTAAGTAGAAATAGTCACACATATGGCAATGCCTATGGTGACATTTTACTTAAGGTCATTTATGTTAGAAAGGACTTGCAACTACTGAGTAACACTTGAAAGAAGTAGGATCTAAAGACAAGCCGAAGAGAGATCAAATCAGCACGTAGGCCTTACCTGTTTCCTGAGTTCATGCTCTGCCTTTTGTCACAAAGATAAGAAATTTCTGCTTGTTCTACTGCCACCAGCTGCCAATCCCCTGAGCTGCTAAAGGCCAACCCACCTGCTCCATGTTCCTTCTCACCAGCTAGCTGTACAAAACACCACTAGGAAAATGATGTTTTCTTGCTACAGAAACCAGCAAACCAGAAGTAAAGCAAGGCACAGCTGCTGCCTTGAGAAGCCGCAGCCTGAGCTCCAGGCTGAGCACTCATCTTAGCCACAGGCTGCAGAGCAAAGCAGGAGCAACAAAAGTGAATTGCTCAAGGGAGTGCAAAAGTTTGAACATGAGGCAAATGAAGCATGAAAAACGAAGCAGTGAACCAAACAATTATTCACCACTACAAGAAAATCCATTAAAGAAAAACAAAGCCATCTACAATAGCGCAGCTGAGGGAGGTAGAGATGAAAGCACGGAAAACAATCCCCCCTGAAAAGCTATCTTGAAATTCTCGGAGTAAGGAAGAAAAATAGGAGAAGAATGGAGGGGGGAAAAGGAGTGGGGGAAGGTAAAATATCAAAATGCAAATTAGTAAGCTTCATTAGAGAACTCATTCCAAGACATGCAAGGAAAAGACTAAACAAGACCTACTGCCTCTCTGGGCATGGTGCCCCCTCATCACATGCAAGGAGAGAATCTCAGATGACTGAGGTAGAATACCAAATGATCATGGAAATGGTAAAGTGAATGGTGAAAAATAGGGGTTTTCCCCTATAATCATATTCAAGATACTGTACATTCATCACCACTGGGTAGTTCTGTGATGGTTTCATTAGCAAATAAGTGTAATTGAGGTCAGTTTACTGTGGTACTCTGTTACTAAGTAAAATTTTGAACATACTAATTTTGTCAAGTGCCTTTTTCTTCAAAGAAGCTGCTGCTTAGTGCATGGCAGCAGCAGCACTGAGGACAGCTATGGGCACATCCACTTTTTCAGAACTGTCTCCTGTTGAGCCACATTGACAGATTAAGCCTTACAGATTTTTTTTCCCCACATGATACTCCCATAAGAAAAGATGCTTGGGGCAATCCATTCACCGTTCCATGTACCATCAGTCAGGGTACAAAACTCAGGAACATGTACACAGTGACACCAAAAACATGTATGTAACACATTCTGGGATGTCACGTTGTTCAGAACAAAAAGGCAAAGGAAGCAAACTGTCTATAATCCTTGGATATATATAGTATCACCAGTCTAGAACACAAAAATAATTTAATATTTATTATGAATAAGCATGAGCTTGCTTCAAATGCCAAGAGGTCTGCACTTTCTGCCTATTATATTTATTGAATCCTTTCATTTCCAAACACATTAATCATAATTTGAAACTTTGCTGTCTGACTAGGAGAGGGAGAGTATTTCCCGAGTCTTAAATGGTAGCCCAAGCACAATCAGGTGGATCCAGGAGCTGAGGTTTTCTCGCTAACTCTGGATAGTACTGGGTTACCCCACTTGCATAAAATGGCGAGAGGCTACGTATAGGCTACTGTATTGGGAACATGCATATTTATCCCTAATGAAGAAGAGTGCTGGAAGGGTGACAGCAGAGTTTCCCACTGCTTGCAGCATGCTGTATCTAAAAAGTGAAAGGGCAGGCTTTAAATATAACATGGGAGATTTAGAGGTGAAAACTATGATTTGGATTCATTTTCATGAAGAAAGATTCCATTTTCCAAATTTTGGGAAAGACCAGATTGCATAAATAGCATCAGGCTAGGCCGTTTACAAGGGTTAAATACTATTAGTTGCTATGAATATTAGCCTAAGATTAACACACATGAAGGCATAATCTATATTTGCAGTCAGCTACCAGTTAAAAAATTATTTAAAATTTGATTTGAACACAAGACTTCACCACCTCCCTACAAATGGAGGCAACATAACTTATCTAAAACATTAAAATCCAGCTAAGGAAATTGATTAGAGAGATCTGAGATGCATGAAGCACTCAGACATTTTAACATCTTTTTAAGAATAGGGATTTTAACTTTTGCCATTATTAATTCAATTCTACTCAGACTCGTTCTCCTTTTTTTTTAATTCTCTTTAGATGTCACTCAAGCTGCTTTTATTCAGGATGCTTCTTCTGCAAGCCCAATCAGCCTCTTTCCCTGACACACTGCCAGTGTTCATCTTTCTCATGTTAGGAAACATGGTCAGTGTTGCTGGCCACAGGCAAATTCTGTAACATATCTCTGCAGAACACCTTTTTTAGGACTCATTGTCATATTTGGCTCCAGAGTCCTAACACAGTTACTGAAGCATCCCCAGAGCGGAAAAGAGCACAAAAGCTGCCATGGTGGATAAGACACATGGTTCATCTAGCACAGCATCCTGTTTAAAACAGAGAAAAGCCTGTCTGCTTCCAAGGAAGTGTCTGTGTGGACTACGTCTTCAGAAGAGTCTTCAGAGGAGCCTTTGACCAACTGAATGCATCCTCATTCAAGCATGTCTTAACCTGCATACAAGACTTCACTCCCTCATTCTTTTTGTGATGTTAATTCAAATATTTCTTAGAATCATAAAGCTATGAAAAAACTGAAAAAAAAAAAATTCAAAGCTGGTTCAGGAGGCTATGAGCATGTGTTGTCTGCCAGCATACCCTGCAGGTGACCCCACTGGGCTCTGATCATTCAGCAGTCCTGTGAAGAGTAAGTCTGCGTTGTCTTCTCTCTAATTTCGTTAGAAGTGGGACAAAAAGCAGACTCCCAGCGTCAGGAACATGAGGGTTTAGAGCTGCTACTGATGAAACCATTTTTCTCCTAGACTGTAGAAAGTGGACAGACTTCATCAAGGTTGATTAGCAGGTGATACCAGACAGGCTTCAGCCTCTTCAGCCCAGACTGAGCAAAGCTGCTGTGTTCAAGTTGCTGCTGGTGCTCTCCTAACAGGGAGAACAATGCAATTAAGCAATGCAATTAAGTCATGCAATTAAGTCAGATTCTGCCTTAAGACCCAGACTGTTAATGTACATATATCCTGCTTTTTTGCTAATTCTGTTCAATATTGTTTACTTTATTCATGAAAAGGAGTATATTCACCTTGCTTTGTTTCCAAAACTACTTGAGGATACAAGTCATGAAGAACAATGGAAAACTGCTTTGCAACAGCATGCTCTTCCTTTCCTTACTCTCTGTACCAGATAAATGGTGTTAACACTCTAATAATTATATCTGGCTATGAAGATTTAGCTATGTCCTACAGCTAATAGCAGTTTCTAGAATTTAGCTCACTAGGGAAACATGAATAGTTACATATAGTCAAAGTTTCAATTACTCTTGTGTTTGCATATAGGTCTGCTCTCTTTATTGTATCTGTAGATGCTCTTACCTGGTGACACTTCCTATCACCTCAAATAAATATAGATATTCTCAGTAGATACAATGCTTAGGCAACACATTTAGATTCTAAAAATAGTGTATGCATATGATATTAGATCATAGAGTATTGTTTATGCTGTTTCAAGAAGGCACAAGTCAAACTACTTGCTATTTTTAAGTTAAAAACCAATTCACTCGACTAAAGTCCAGCATATCTGCATTATTATTGATTTGTTTCAAGACATGGCCCTCTGGACTATTTAGGAACATGGTTCAATATTTATTTCAATAGTATTTCATTGGTTGATTTTTACTGAACTGGTTGAATAAAGTTAAATTGTCTCATATGTTCTGAGGCACAGTGTATTAAGAGTATCACCTTAGTCTCTAAATGTGAAAGGAGTTGAACATTACGTGTCACAAAGAAGGAGCCCATGAGATGAATCATTTATATAAAGCCCGTTGAAACATTTGTACTTTTGAATACAGCAGTGGCATTTTTTTTTAGAAGTGATAATGTAAGAAAACCCACTGCATATTAGTAAATTGTAAGGTCGTACAGAATTCCCTGAGCTGAAAGTCTGAGCCCATAAAAACAACATCTGCTAGAAGTGGAAATCCAAAATCTATAGCAGAAGGAACCCAAATTGTGAGCAGCTCAAGGTTGATACAACAGAGCTTGCTCTGCCCTTCTCTGACAAGGCCAGGTGAGAGGATTTTTGATTGGGAAACCAAGTGGCCAGCTCAGCGTGCTGCTGAGGGCTCTGCCTGCACTTGGCTGCACAGGTGTGTCCTCATGTGTGACTAGAGAGCACCACAATTTGCTTGGCTTTTGGCTGAATATTTGCTTGATCAAGGATGCAAGGGGACTTGTATATCCTTATTCCCATCTCCTAAATCCAGGGCTGGGCACAGAAGTGCCCATGCTGATGCCTGCTGTGTTGCATCAGCATGCACAGCAAATGAAGTGTGAAAGGAAGAGATTGTGGAAAGGACACAGAGATATTTTGTGGATCAGCAAAGCACAAGTGTCACTGAACTGGGATAGGCTTCAGACCTGTGGTAGGGATCAGAGAAGAATGAGCATAGGGTGCTTGGTGTTTTCCCGTATAATATTGCTCTATTTTCTGCCATTTCTTGTAAAGAAATGATTCTCTTAGATTGAAGACCCTCATATTCAGGCCAATACAGGCACAGAGGAAGTCCAGAAAGGAAAAAACAGGCAGTTCTCCCTTACTCCACTCATATAATCTTGGCATTGTTATTTCCAAGTCATCCTTTTCTCATTGAAAAAGGAGATTCAACATAGATCCCCACAGACTGCTATGTCTTAAGAAGGAAATTGCTTCTTTGTCTCCTCGTCCCAAGACGGACACCTCTTTCATTTCAGTTCAGCAGGTGATGCCTGCAGAGCTCTCCCTTGGAGTACTGCTACAGCAGAGAAAAGCTTTATCCCTTCACACAGCTCCTGCTTTACCCTGTTCTGTCAAAGGACCACAAAGATAAGGGGAAAGAACATACTCCCTAGTGGCATTCAGAACCTGTTAGTGTGTACTTAAGGGTCACTATATTTTCTTAAAACGACTAAAAACTTTAAGCTGTGAAAGGGATTTCCCTTTCCTTTTCTTTCCCTCTCTTTTCAGATAAGTGCTCTCTTCCTCGGGCTTTCCAGGGGTCTGGAAGAAAGACCTCTTTCTGTACTCACAACAAGAAGAGTTTTCATATGGCTTCCTTTTCAATACACTAAATGTACAAAGTCTCAGCACATAAAATCCAATCCTGTTATCAAGTGCATTAGTTCACATATTCAAGAGAGTTGAAAGAGACTCAGGTTATTCTTCAGAGTTGAGAGAAAACTGATTATGTGAAAGGGTTAACTAAGGTGTAAGTTAAAAAAAAATTGAAACAAACTAAAGTGGGTTTGAACAAGAACAACAATTCATAGAATCATTTAGGTTGGGAAAGACCTCTAACATCATAGAGTCCAACTGGTAACTGTTAATGCATCTCTAAAAACACTTCTTTCACAATGAAACACTAAGTATCCCTCAGAAACTTCATTCAAGATAGGTTGTCATTGGAGGGCAAGCCAGAAGTATTAAAATCAGGAGCTAAAAGTGACCAGCTCAATCCTTAACAGAATGAAAATCAACAGCTTAAATTATAAAAAAAGAGAAAGATGAGGTCATGGCACTGACTGTACCATGAAAATTGATTAAAAAGTCCTAACATTTGGAAATACCAGTGAATGCATACAAACACAGCCACCTCTAAAACCTTCTGAATCTCTGGAAGGTGATAGAAACATTAGGTCTGATGTCTGACTTCCTGGAGCCATAAGCGAGTCTGCAAAGGCAAACTTCCTTCTGTCATCTCCTTGAGAAAAGTGATGAGCTTAGGGGACATGAACTGTTCTCTGTTCCCTTTTCAGTAAATTAAGCATGTTCAGGTTTGGCTTGTTTTAGTTGTTTTCAGGTTGTGCTGAAGCTGATGGTATCTATTGTGCCTGAAGAGGTATTTCACATTTTATAAACAACAGCCTGCTTGTTCACCCCCATATTGGGGACTGATTGGTGGCAGGGACTACCTGTTAGCTATGGTCAGAGGCAAACTGGCCAGGCACCTTCTGCAGCAGGTGCAGTCTGTCACCTCACACTTGTCTTTCTTAGAGGAACACAGAGCTGAAAGTTATCTGCATCTGGGTTTGTCATTTGAAGCAAAGCCAAAACTGAGGCAGCAGAATCTAATCTTTCAAACATGACCTTATTCCACTCCTGTAGTTCCAAGGGTTTAATATTAAAGCTCTTCATTTAGATCACCTTTACTCCAAAGTAATTTTCATTCTTCTCTGGAATTCAATGCCCTTAATAATTCAGTCTAGCTAGCCACCCCACAAAAAACACAGTCCTAGCTTTAATCCCTGTTACTGCCTTTCTTAGCAAAAACCTGCTATTAAAAAATTCTGATAGGTTCTTGATCCTGGATTTTCAGAGGTGTTTCAATATCTAGCTAGCCAGCATTTCAGTGCCATTCTGGTACTTAAACTATTTTTAAAGTCTCTCATATTGCTTCAGTTGAGCATTGTGTCGTTTCCTATATGAGTATGTTGATTTGCAAAAGGTTAAAGTATTACCTGTAACAAACACCTCTAAACCCATAGATCCTGCAACCTGTAAATCTCTAGACCCATAGATCCATGAATCTTTTATAAATAGTTTTCTAATTTTTATCCTAAATATCCTGAAAGTGTCTCTTTTCCCCCTGAATGTACCTATCTTGAATAAAATCTAAAAAAACCCTAAATAATCCATTAGTCTTTGTTGCTTGCTAACTCCTGAGAGCTGCCAGACCACCACACCTAGGGCCCTTACACTGAGCTGGAAGGCGGGGATGGCAAACACAGTTCTCAGTCCTGCTATTCATTGGAATTAGTTAGTTCAACAAAATCAACCTGCATTATTTTAACCAACCTCCAACAGACTTTGAAGGGCAGGCAGGACAGAGAGAGGGCATTTGCCAGTTTTTTTCCCCAGATGTCTAGCCACTCACAACAGCCTGAATTCAGTGCCTATATCCTGTGAGGTTGTTACATCAGGGGCCTGGATGCCTTCACCAAGGATGCCATCTTGTCTGGGTCTGTGCATTCACAGCCACTCCCTATCCTAACCCTTGAGGACCTGGAGGGGGCTGGAAGCATGGCAGCTCTTTATTGAACCCCTCTTGTCTTCTGCTGGGTTGACAGGAGAAGGGTGGGGTGGGTGAGGATGCCTTTTGTCCAGCCACGGTTCTGCTGGTGGGACACTGCAATGCCTGGCTGGCAGTTTGCAACAGGAACTTCTGGGGTGTCTGGCTCTATTTCACTCGTACAGATGATGTGGTTGAGATCCCAGGGAAGACGTTTTAAATTGGAAACCACAGGTTCCTGTCTTTCCGGAAAGGAAATGTCTTAGCAGTTCTAGTCTGAGAACAGTTTTCAATTTTCTGGTATTATCCTACTTCCATGTGATGAAACTGCCACCCAGTCACCTTCACTTGTGACTTTTTCGAAGTTCACCTTTCAGCCCTGCTTGATATCATCACACCATTAGTGCTAATGAGCTCTCCAGCAAACATTGCATTGTTGCTCCCTTACCTACTTACTTTGGGAAGAATAAAGGACAAAAGATGCTGTGGCTATTAACTGAGAGCCTGCATTCACTGACGTTTTTACTTTAACTATTTCTATTCACTGTAAATTCCTTTCACACTCTGTCGTGTCAAGAACACATTATCAGCTTTTCACTGATCTCAGTTTCTCAGGTACCTGTCACTGCATGTGTTGTAAAATCAGCATCTGTGTATGCATGTGGCCAGGCTTAGCAGATGCTTTTACAGGATATGATATACATCCTGTATGTGAAATCAGATTAAACCCCAAATCCATCAAACATTTTATTATAAAGAAAGGCAATGAGGCCATTTGATGCAAACATATTTCTTTATTAACAGTTTCACAGCATGCTCCCCAGCTCCAAATTCTCTGGATGTGGGATTGCAATTCATTCGTTCACTCCAAGAGAAACACTCAGTCATTTTGTATTATGCCTGCTATATATAACACTATGCTACTACACAAAACTGCTATTTGTCTGCTGCTCTCCAGCTGTCAGGGAAAAGGAGTCATCCTGGCAGGGCAGTCTGTCCTGGACTGGCCACCCTGGGGTCTTGCATTATTGTCAGACTTTGCAGAAGACACTTCCTAACTTTCTGACCTCTGGTCAGATCTGAAGAACGGTCAAACAGTAATGTTGTCCTCTGGCAAAGATCCCATGGAAGTCAGAGGAGTGCCCCTCCACAAAAGTGCTATCAACATTCATTGTCTCCACTGGTGCTAGAGAGAATGGCTCCAAAGAAGAATTAGGGCCCCCAAAACTCCTAACCTAAGTGGAAAGCAAAAGACAAGCTCTCTATAAAGCCGGCAGATGGTAAAGGGAGAAAATAATGAGTGGTGTCACCAGCAGCGGTTGCAGCACAGCAGCCGCCGCCACAGCATTATTGAGCGTTGGCTGTGCAGTCCTGGGTGTGGGGGTGAGCCCCCTGAAAGGAGCCCTCAGTTCCCTGCAGGTTGCACTCTGCCTCCTGCAACTGAGCCCCAACTACAGCCCCCACAAGATAGGATAATAATTTCCTCCCTCCCCTTTGGCTTCCCTGGCTACTTATAGATCAGCGACTGTTGTTCCAGGGTTTCCGTAACCTCTGGCAGTGTGGGGTTGTAAAGCCTAACCTGGCAAGTGTGGAAGACAAAGGAGCTGGGATTTGGGGATAAGAATACACTGGCAATTTCAAGAACATGGAATAACAGAGTAGAAAATCAATACATCTAAATGGGAAAAAGAAAACTTGAAGATATAGAAATAATTCCCCAGCCTCTGTGCAGATATGACTAACACTGGAGAGCAGGACTGAAGTAAAAAGCCTAAAAGAATTACTAGTTGGAGTTCTGACAAGATTGTCCCCTTAGGCTTTTCCTGGGTTTTTCTCTCTATATCTCGTAAAATGTCATCAACAAAGGAAAGGACAAAACACTTCAAGACATATTTTGCTATCTATGGCCTTCCTTTCTTATCTTCTCAAGCTGCAGAGGAAAAGTGAACTGTTATATCTTAATAGGATTTAGGCTATAAGATTTCAAGTCATCTGTTCTTTCTCTAATTCGTACTGAATGGCCACTTCCTGACAATGCTGTAGATAAGACTTTCACAAGTCCTCAGCATTGGCCTAACTCCTCTCTTGTTCAATTAATTGGAGAGATCCACGCTAAGAAAAAGGAGTTATGCAAACTGCTTGTATCAGAGACCAATATGAAGCCTGGTATGAAGGGTAGGTCACCCTGTCTCTGCTTCAGTCACTTTCTTGCTCAAACAGGTCTGACAGGTACCCTGACAGAGCATGCAGAGCTACACCTGATCCTTCAGGGTATAGCCACACACATACTCCTTGGCAGCCGTTCTGGCACAGGTAACTCTACTGTATTTTCTATACATGTTTACAGCAAGATATTTCAGAAAATCGAGGAAGTTGCTCTAGGTGCTTCAGGAGATGACAGGAATCCTGTGGACCAGTCAGCTGCAATCCAATTTGCCACAGGCAGCAGGACTTCCAACAGAGGTGTGATTGCTGCTGTCAGGCTGAACTCCAGACCCACCAGTGGGTAAACTCACCAGTGTTCATTGCTGCCATGGCTGACAAGCCTTTGTCTGCAGCTGAAATGACCTGTTGGTCCCTGGGATCCAGTGGAATCCGTCAGAAGTCCTCACAGACTCTGCTGGGCTTACTCAGCCCATTTTCCTCCCTTGGGAAGAAAAAGAAGGAAGTTTTTTACTTTGTTCTCCTTCTATTGTCCAGGTTATACCTGGACAGGAGCTTGGAAGCTCTTAGGTCACCTCTGGTTAGAAACAGTTTTGTAGACAAACCCTGCCAGCCCCAGGAGCTGCCCTGCCTATGCATGCTGTCGGAGTGTGCCTACAGAACCTAGTCATTCACAAAACATCGTTGCTTCAGAGGCAGAGGAAGTGAAGGATGCAGTCCTGGGGCCACTGAACGGGGCTTAAAATCCCAAAAGAGAAAGCTGAGGATAGGTCAAATTGAATTACTATAGCTGAAAACTGATTTTTTATTCACAGATATTTTCTTCTCTTGTAGTTATAGTTGTTCCATTTTCCTGGGCAATTTCTGTTCGCATGAGAGCTTAGAGCAGAGCCAGAATTTGATAGTGTACTTTTACTCTGACTATACTGATCTGCCCAGGGGCATGGATACACACATGCGTTGGCAAGCAAAAATTCCTCACTTCTGCACACAGACACCAGGCTACATATGAAAACCTGCTGGTTTTGAGATTGAATTTCCTGCTCAACAAAAAAGAGTGCCAGGGCTGGTCTGTTTGCAGAGCTCCAGATCAGAGGCACTAACACCATTAAGCTTGTGGTGAGATGTGAACATATCCTTTAGTGCAAGGCCCCCCAACCAGAGCCCTACCAGGAGGAAATGAACCCAAAGCATCCAGCTGTTCCCTTCCCAACTGGACAGGAATGTGCAGTGGGCAACAAAATTACCTGGAAACAGAACATTTTCTCAAAAATCTTCCAAAAACATCTGATAAACCCAAGTTTCAACCATTTGTCTCTTTTTGGTGTTCATGTTACTCTCAGTCATGGGTGAATACTCTAAATGTAAGGCTTGGGATCCATTAACACAGGTGCTGGTTCATCCCTTCTTTGAGAGATTTCCTAGATTTCCTTCTTCTGTTTATGGTATGTAGAGAGTTAATAATCTACTTATAAAAGCTGTAGAGAAGAAACCACTTCTAAAAAATGGCTCATATGTGAGCCATTACAACCTTTTCCAGAGACCCATTTCCCTGCATAAATATGACACATCACCAATCAGATGGAAGCAAATTGGACAGTGGAATTCTTTCACCTTGTGTTTTCTAAAAAAATGCCATTGCTTTTTATGACTGGTCCTTTATTATTTAGCTTTCCAGGCATGTCCTTTCACCATGAAATCCCTTAAGGACTGCTAAGAAAAAGAAATACTTCTTTTATCCTATCTTCCAAGGGTGGTGAAACATAAGAGGTCCTGTTATCTGTCTGTCCTTTGCCCTTCTAAAGACTGTGGAAACTGTTGACTTAGTTTCAAGCCATTTTTTTAAAAAAAACTAGATAGACGTCTCAAATATATTTATGTTCCCACAAACTTTGTGAAAGTCAGCAGCTGAGAAAAGGCAAGACAGACAAACAAATTAGTGCCATCATATAAGTGAAGGAAAAGTTGCAAATTTGTAACACTAGCTACTAAGGGCAGATTGAAAGCAGAGCCGTATGTATGAGGACTGCTTCATTAAGAGCTAACGCTCTCTCTCAGAGGATAATTTAATTGTACAAGCCCCTTTTTTACACAGTCTTAGTTTAATATCAACTAAAATAACTTGAAGGTAATTATGAGAAGTATTCTGGCTGTCCATGATGGGTCCTGGTGCAAGGCTTTACACTGAGATTTTATGAGGGAAAATTGAGTAACCTGGGAAACCTAATTGACCTGAAGGGGGAAGGAATTTTTGGTGCTCTTCATTCAGTCAGGACTTGAGCAAGAAAGCACAGAAGAAAAGGGATCCTCACCACTGCACTGGTATTTCCTGAGTCTACCTTGCCCCACAGATCCTCTGGACTATGCCAGCTGTAAAGCTCTCCATCACATCCAAGAGGCATCACAAAGGCTGTCCTGATTCCAGCACAATGAACAGCCACTGCAGTCAGCAGATCTGTGCATGCACAATGCTGTAGTCCTAAAGATAAACCCACCCCACACAGTTTGGCCCCAACAGAAAACAATAGCCACAAAAGCTGTCCATTGTGGCCCTAACCACTGTCCTGCTGCAGTGGCACAGGAGGGTTGTGCATACCCATCCACTTCTGCCATGGGTGGTCATCTGCTTTGAGCGACTGCGCTGGGGGATCTGGCAAAGCCCTAGGTGGCGACATAAGGACCCACTGGCCATTCACTGAAGAGCCTTGTAGCTGCTATAATGGATTCCATGACTTCACCTGACCCTAATCCCCGCACGCTACCTCCCCACGGTCTTTTCTTGAAGCATTGTGAGTCAGCAATGCCTTCCTGACCCAGCTGAGATGAAGCAGAGCAAGTGACCTTGGATGTGCTGATAGCAGCAGGAAGAATAATCATCCACGTCATAGCTCAAGGGCATCCAGATCCTGTGTGTGACTCAAATGCAGAAATCAGACATACTTAAAATGGTATCTTTCTTAAGTGCATTTGGGAACTTTGTCCCCTTCAGCTTTTGACTGCTTTTTGTACTTTCTTTTAAGGGCTGGCTCTTCCTTACACCTACTGAATCATCCCTATGTTTTCACATGGAGTGATTCTGATATAGTTGTATTCTACACTGCCTCTGCTCCAGCTTCACTTTCCTCCAGCTAGCAAAAGATGCTGTGATTTTATTCACACTTTCTGACCTTGGGCGTATTCATCAGATGCCTTTCAAAGACATTTTGCAAGGACCTAAATCATGACACTTTTCTTGTACTATGCAGTCCTTGGTGGTGTTTGAAGAGCAGCATCTCTAATACCACTAAAGGACACAGGCATCTAGCTGCCTTTTTTGGATCTGAAGTATGAAAAATTCCTCTCAGTTGCCTAGCACCTATGTTTCTGCCACAGACATTTACTGCTGCTAGACACGGAAAACGACCTAATTTAGAAGGTGACAAACGGATCCAACAAAAGGCATGAGTACTGTGGTGACTAGAACTGTCATGCCAACTGCTTAGGTGCTCATCTCAGGTGCAGAATGTACAGAGCTGAGTTAATTACATACCCAGAAATCTTGAAAAATGAGTGTGGGAGGATTCAGTGCTAAATCATCTAACTTACATCCAAGCCACAGCAGTTACAAGGTAATAGTAATGCTTGCAGACCGAGGCTGATAGGAATTCTCAGATCTGGTCTTACAGATGACAAAGGAAGAGCCAGAGGTGATGAAAATCCTTTTTGCCCAAGTAGTTCAGAGGATAATGGGCTAGCCAGATACTGGGATATCATGGGCCAAAGGACACTTATTTTTAACTCCTTCTTTTACCTCCAGATATCTGATGTCTCTTCTCTTCTAAGCAGAGGGTCTCATCACCAGACCATGTAACACATTCGTGAATGTGACTCTCTGTCTTTCTGTTGAAATTCTACCAATCTGAACAGCATAAATAAATAGCCTTTGTGCTGGAACTGGATCCAGTGGAAATACTCCACAGTCTAGAGGTTAGAGCACTCAGCTGGGAAGGAGAAGTTCTGGATGTGCAGCTCTGCTCCAGTGAATATTAACACATTGTACACAAAACACAGCACTGTTGCCAAGAAGAAAGGAGAAAGAATCACTTTCTGGGCAGACTACACCCTGCCAATTTGACTCAGTACCTATGGGAATCAGAGAGGGAGTGATTTGAGGTGATCAAGTTCAAGTCTTCTCAGATGTAGGCAGAATTTAGGCACTTTAACCTTTTCAGGCTAAGTAACAAAATCCTTACCAACTGCTGAGAGAGATGGCTTTTACTAGTTTTATGCATTGTTTACTTACCTTGTAGCTATCTAAGGTCAGTCAGGGTGCCAGAATTTTCCAAGGTTTTTTCCACAGTTCAGCACTGTGCAGAAACTTTTTCCACTTAGATTCTGTCATAGTCCAGCACTGAAGAATCTAATCAGTTCCCAGAATGCTTTCTGTGGTGCATAACTATTATCTATTGCCAACCAATGGTTCACTAACACTTGTAAAAATTTATAATAATAAAAAATTATTTAAATAATAATAAAAAATTATTTAAAATAATAACAATTTAACATTGCACATTTAAATTTTCATCCAGAGAAACAAGTCACATAATCCACACCAAATCTTTACTAGTGGACATGGTGAATTGCAGAAAGATTTGTGATTTAACACACCAGCAATAATTCATTGTGACTCATTAGAAATCACATGGAAATTTCAAGAGTTTCTACTCATGAGATGCAAAACAACCAATGGATGTAAACCAGCAGAATGGGTGCAGAGCTCTAACCAGATTAAAGTGATTAAAAACAGGAAAAGGAAGAATTTGCAATGAATGTTTTAATCACCAGGCAAGGTGTCCACATGGTAAAGTACTATTGCTATTAAAATGTGCCTCCCCTTCTTCCTGGGATTGCTGTAGCAAAGAAGGTAGCAAGATCACCCCTGCTCTTCTTGGGAAAAACCAGGGGAAAAAGGTTGTGTGTGTATTGAACTGAAGGCAATAAAGGAGCTGCGAGTGAAGGCAGTTTTTAAGTGTTCTTTGTGGGCAGCTGTAACCCTGTGGTCTGGGGAAAATTTCTTTGTGTATGAGTTGAAGTAAGAGGCTGAAAGAGCAGCGATCATCTTCCTGGGAACATGTCCAGGGCAAAGTTATCATTTCAGTTAAAGCAAAAATAGCAACTGCAGCAGCGCAATAAAACATTATTATTTCCATTGTATAACAGTGGTTTGACAGATCACATTCTAATATGTCCTGACTGAGGTGTTTGCCCAGGCAGCAGCTCAGCTGCATATTCCAGGCAGCAAAGCTGAAGGAGACAGGATATTTACCAGCTTAGGTGTTATTTAGAGCTGTTGGGACTCATTAGTCACCTCCACAGGGTAAGAGCAGAAGTGAGATCCCGCACCAAATGCATAAGTGGAATGAGACAGCAGGGCAGTTTATAGAGGTTTTCCTTGTCTAAAAGACCTGATCACCACACCAGGGAAGTGTAGATGCTAAAAAGCTAGAAGCAGAGAAATTCTTCAGCCTTTTCTCAATATTCTGTGAGAAGGCTGTCTTTCCTATGTAAACTATTTTAAACAAGGTCACAGTTTCATAACTTCTTGCACCTGCAGGCTGTTTTGCAAGATTGTTATGGCTTTGACTTTGAAAATATTTTGGAATAGGTATCTTAAGACTTGGCCACTCCTCTCAAGGAGTGGATGGCCGAGGGACCAATTACCTATTGCCATTGAACACACTTTTGCGATCTATCCTATATAGTAGTCAGAAAATTATTAAAGCAAAAAAGCTTCGGCTTCCACTGTTCATAAGCCTGGACTCTGTGTCGTTTTCTTTATGCGTCTCGGACGTAACAATGACAGGGAAGGAGTCTCATGACGGAGAATAGTTATTCAGCAAGAAGAAGGCCTGGTTTCCTGCTGCAGTTATTGAAATACAGGCGATAAAGTCACACAAGGGATGCATTCCTATCATCCAGAGAGCCAACATCATGAGCTTTCAAAACACATTTCAGAAGCCCTGTAACCCCTCCCTGAGGAACTCAAGAAGGGCATCTGAGGGAAAGTCCCTGAGTCTTCACAAAACACCAGAAACCACACAAACATAAAGCACATAGGAGAACAAAACAAGAGCATCCAGAGGGTGGTCACCCAGTGCAGGGGACCCGGTGTTTGTGAATGGGAAAGAGTTACTCAGGTGTCATGAAGTGACTTACACTTTCCCATGTTTTCTACCTATGAAGAACACCTATCTCCTGGAGTTACCCCTAGTTTCTGAAGATATGGGAAGCTGTAAAATTGTGTAATCCTGTTCCAATATGTGTGGCCTTAATTCCCATTAACTTCAGAGCCAACAGCAATACAAAAATTCCAGGTTTGGAAATTGCAGCACAAGGTGAGTAATGAGTATCCATAGCATTTTATAAACTCAAGGATTAAGACACCAGATTGGAAGGCTTCTTTCCCACTAACCTTCATAATTCACGTGAAACTTTCCACACACACCTGGATATTGCAGTTTCCCTTTTTTGATCTTTCGTAGTAAGAATTTGTACACACTAAGAGCTTGTGTTTTCAAAGGCCTTGCCCCGGTAACTATGTTAGTAGCTTGAAAGATTTTGAGAGGAGTATATCCTGGACTAGGATTGGGACAGATGTCCCTTCACTACTTTTTTGTAAGAAGCTGTCTATTTGATAAATCAGTTTTCCTGAATGCTAAACATGGCCTGTTACATGAATCTTTAGACAAACTGGGGTTTTTCCTCTTTTAATTCTTATATGCTGCCATATTTGCTGGTGGAGTTTCAATGACTTTTTTGTCTCAAATATTGAGTAACCTAGAGTTACCTCCTGCTTGCCATGTCCTCCTCCTTGTGGATTTTGTGATTTTTAAAGCAGTATTTCAAAAACTGTTCAGGATAGAAAAATAATTGTAGCAATTGCTTTTCTCCTTTCTCTGCTACAGTGGAGGATGTTCATTCTTTTTTTAAATGGCATCAGAAGTCTAGTCTTGCTTTGTCTCAAAGACAGTCTCTGGACATATACTGAGCACTGATAAGAAGGCATGGTCCTGGATAACTTGCGCATCAGAAGAGTTTGTTGATTTGGAGGTTGCTGTTATTTTCCTTACTGTCTTTCTTCACAGATAGCAAGCCTTGCATCTCACCTTGCTAGGGCCCACTGAGTCGGCTGCTGGTGCTGTGCTTCTTGTGGACTGTCAGCCAGGGGACAGCTTGATAACTACCTTGTGTTTCAGCCTCATGGAGAGCTCAGACTCTCGGGGACAAGAGGTTAATTGGAACAGATGTTATTTCAGAAACTGCATGATGCCCAGAAATCACATCTTTGCCTCCCTAAGCCTTTTCAGTGGTGTTGGACTGCGTGATCTCTCTCGTTTCTCTCACACTGGGCTCCTTTTCATCTTTTGAATCATTCCAAACAATGGCAATCTTTACAAATACAACAAGACCTCCTCTTTATATCAGGCATTCTTCCCTCTAGGGATGCAAGCGATCTGAGCTGAAGCAAGAAGTAATTAAGGCCATTTTTAAAAGCTGTGTGTTTCCCCATTTATAGCTTTAGCAAAGTTGTGTCTAATTTATACTTCAGTGGTCTGTTTGTGCTCTCTGCTGGTTTTGACCTCTTCCCTTGAAATATGCTTGTGTAGTTTCAAAGAAGTCTCAGATTTACTTTAAGTTTCCCCAAAAGGATTGATGTAAAAACTTTTTGACTTTAGACCATTCTGCTTCTCTCAGAGTGGGAAACAAATGGAGACTTCCTCATATATTTGAAAATTTGCTCTTTGCTGGTTTGAAAGAATGCAGCAGAAACACCTCTGAGATTACATGCACAATTATGTCCCAGTACTACTTCTGTTAGTGGGAATGAGAAAAAATGTTAAGGGATTCCCCTCCTCCCAGTGAATCAGGTCCCTGAGCTCATTATTATGAACAGCAGATAGAGAGGTAAGAGATGGAAACTAAATCTGAAATCATAAACTCATTAACAGACATGTATGGCCATCTCCCACATGGCTGTGAATGTGGGCCATCAGGTATTTCTGAATAACTGTTGAGGCCTGAAGTGTGCCATAGGGAAAACAGACATTTCTTCACTGAATAATCCTTCTCAGCAGCTTCATGGCAAGGTTGAAGCTATGCAAAGTAGTAGGTGTAAGAGAAGGAATAGAGTTGAAGGATATTGGTGGCCTGCCCCTCTTAGGAGAAGGCTCAGGTCTTGACCAAACCATCCATTACTGGCAGTAAAGTGCTACTACTGCAGAGCATGATTTGTGTGACCTCTTCCTTGCCTGTGGGCATTAATTGATCTTTGGGTTTAAAAGCTGCTGGAAAGTCAAAGCTAAGGTATGACCTGGATAAAACCAGAGGAACTTCTTCTGATGTTTGTCACAAACTTTCAGCCAATATGAGAATGTACCTTGTTATCACACCTGTTCCACCTATTCCACAGGGGTCTGTATCACATCATGGCTTATCTCCAAGCAGCTGCAAAAGTTAGTGGGAGATCTTCTTGACCTTCTGATAGGGACAGGGTGGGGGTAACCTGTAACTGCTTAAGATAAGTCACATGGATCTCACTGGGACAGAAATAGCAAGTGTCAGGTTTTAGTATTATTGCCTTGATACAAACCCTGAATTACTCTGCTGATTGCAATACGAATAGGAATCAGAACTTCACAAAGCCCATTCATCATTTTATCTGACCTTCATATTTTCTTGCAAACCTGCTGGACTTGGACAATTCCTCAGTTTTCTTGGAAACTCTGAGAGTTTTTCCAAGGATCATTTGCAGTCATCACTTGAATACATTTCCAGTCATATGCCTAGAAATAGAATCTAGACATTGATAATAATGTGTCCTCAAATAAGAATGTTCACAGACTGAAATGGAAGCAAATGGTGCACAATATCTTGCTATTCCTACAAATAACTGAGTGTAGGCTGGTGTCTCTGAGGATTCTTCCTAATCTGTGAGACAATGCTCTTGATAAGTGACCTATATGTCCTTCCGAGACTCAAGGGAGTCTAACACCATTATTGTGATAGACTAGTTTCCATTGCACTTTATAACCCCGGGTTTCAGAAAGACTAACTGAGATCTACCAACAGGCAGCACTGAGGTGAAAAAGAGCTGAAGCCTCTTCTGGTAATATAAACCCAACCAAGAGACATAAAGGAGGATCACCAAAAAAGAATCTTTAGTCTCATACTGTCACATATTGTCTCTCTCTTTCTTGACACTGGTTTCAGTTAGCAGTGAAAGTGATTTTCCTCTTAATGACGATGTTCTAAAAAAATTTATGTTAGCAATACTAAATTCCCCTTGTAGCACTCATTTATAGATTCTTAGTAATGTGCAGCATTCTTTATTTCTGTTCAACAGGGTGAAGTAATCTGTAGTGACAAAATAGAAAAGGAAAAGAAAAAGAGAAAGAAAAATATACTTGTGGAAAAATCCTTAAATATGGAAGAATATTTGTGCATAAGTACATATATCTTCAATATATATGCTTATTATACAGGCAAGACATCAAAATCCAGCCTTGATATAAAACCCAACAGTGAAAGGCAGATGCATTCTTGTCAAAACTAGCAATGTCCAAGTTGTGCTGTTATTTTGCCAATAAAAAATAATCAGTCATAATTGGCAAGGTCAGTGATACTTTGGATATACAGGGGAAAGAAAAGAAAAGAAAAGTTATTTGTTACAAATTCTTGTCCACATTCATTGGAAATCTCTTGGAAGATAAGTAAGTTATAAACACTGTCAAGAGATCTGATGCAGCACTGAGCCTGACAGCTGTTACTGAAAGTAGCTTGCTGTGCTGCAGGCATCAATATACCAATATTATGGCTTTAACTTCTTCAAAAGTTTTATTGTGTAAAAGATCAGATGAGGAAGAGGCTTCCTGTAGTTATTTAAAGTGAAAGCCTGGAGGGAATTTAAATGCAGTCAAACAGAATAAATGTACTAAAAAATATTGGAGTTAAGAGTGTCATTAATGATATATTTCAGGGTTGCTTTTCACAGGTGTGGTCAACACTCAAAGTAACAACATTTTTAAATATTCTGCTTCTGCTTGAGAGTTGTATTTGTGGGTATGATAACACTGCAAAATCATTGCAGTAGTGGACAGAAAGAAAAGCCACTTCCATGGTCTGCAGATGCTGAAGCATCTGTGGTGTTGACAAGTTTTCTTGTAAGAGATCACTCACATCTAAGTGTCTCTTCACAAGCCCCATGCCACAGATTGGTACTGTGCACAGCCCAGGACCTGACTGACACAAGGACTTTGTAGAGTCCAGAGAATGATGGCTAAATGCAATGGAAGTCTAAAGCACCTGAAGAGTACATTTTGCATGCTGCCTGAAAGGACTACTGGCTGTCATAGTGGATGGGTTGAGCCCAACAGCCAAACTTCACCATGTGGATGGAAAGATTGTTATGCCAGACCTTGTGTCCCTTGAAACTTTCTGTGGATTAAGGAATTCTGAAAGGAAACTGGCTCAAAAATGACTGCAAACACACAGTATCATAATTTCACAGCTGAGCACGGCACAGTAACATCCTTCTCACAGGGTAGCTGGCAGGTTAGCTGCAAATATCTGGTTGTTCATGTGAAGTTTGGAAGACATGTCAGGAAATAATTCTGGTCTACTTGGTGCAACAACAAAAAGAAAATTTTCCATAGAGAAAATTGTCCTTTCAGAATATGTCACAACTAGAAATGGTGTGTGAAATCACATTTGAAAGCTCTTGTTATCTATCATGAGGAAATTTCACAATTGAAGCAACATCGTGTGTATCATGGGGGGCAGGGAGGGAAAGGTGGATATTGAGTACATTAATTATACTGACTGCACTGGGTCTATGGGATGACTTAAAATTTGCTGGTCATTCTGGAGTTTCAAAAGTTTTCAAGAAGTTTTGATATAGTTTTTTGACACAAAAAATTACACTGCAAAAAAGAATTAGAACTTTTGAAGACTATGTGATGATCCCTCTAAAGATAGATAAAAATAACACTAGGAAAAAAAGCTTGAGAAGTCATGTAGTCCAAATCTTATGTCCCAGGGCTATTTCTTAAGTCTTACTATAGAGACATTTTCTCATGAGCAGACTCTTCCCATCTGTAATTATCCTCATGTCTAGAAAGCTTTCCTACTGTTATACTCACTTTCTCTTGCTGCAAGGTCAGTGTATTACATACCCTGCTCGCTGCAGACATGGACATCACATTATTCTCTTCTTCACTGGAGCATTTAGTGTACTGAAAGATTGTTACCATTAGCCCCTATGATCTACTTCTTCCCTTAGGTTAAACAACCCCAGTCCTTTTGGTCGTTCCTGTAGGCCATGTTGTTGTTGTTGTTGTTGTTGTTGTTGTTGTTATTCCTATTATTACGAAGAAAGCCTTGGTGAGCTCTGGGAACACGACTCTCTCAAAGGAACCAAAATACAGCAGTGTTCTCATTCCACAAACCAGAGCTTAGGGTCTCAATCACCTGCACCATCAGCTTGGCCCGTAGAAAGCCATGTGGTCATAGGGGCTTTCTAATAAGAGAAACATAAGAGTGTTGAACGGAAGGAAGGAAAATAGGAACAGAGAGCTGAAAAAACTGTTCTTGTGTTCTGGGCAACAAGACTTCATCCTGTGCCCCCCCCCCATGGCAAGAGTACAAGGCAGAATTAGAAAACTCTGTCATCAGCTACCTGTGGTAGAGATAACCAAGTGTGTGAAACAGCTAACTGTTCAGATTGAGAGATTTGTAACTAAAAATTATATGCTTTTTATCCCTATGCTATTCTAGCTAAGGATTTGAAATATTAATATTTCACCCAGTCCAGGTTGCTCACTGCCAGGCTGTGTTCCCGTGATGCTAAGTGATGTGAAAGATTTACCTTTCCTCAATATTAAACAAAATCATGAGGTAGCATTTCTTTAGTGTAATGTGTGGTAGCATCTCCCTCTAGTAATATGATTTATTATACCCACTCTGCATTTTGCAGAATGATACATGTGGCCAAGCATCTTAAATGAAAAGTGATGCCTGGAAAAATGTTTCCCCAGAATAAAGAGCATGAAAAGCAGCTGCTGACTACTCCACATCTATGGTGAAGCATGCGTTCCTCCAACACACAGCAAAGCATGGAGATACATTTTCCTTATGTAAATTGAACTAAGATTTAGTGTTTTTCAAAGATCCGGTGATACTTTATAACCATTTCTCACATACGGAATGAGAAACCTGAAGAGAGAGTTGCTTGTTATCAGATCATCAGCGGTGCATCCATTTGTTTGTATGTGTTTAGGTGAGAGAGATCAAAGAGCATTGTCATGATGCAAGTTATTCATGGACACCAAGTTTTAAGGCTGGTTCCTGCAATGCTTTGCTTAAAGGCTTTGAAGAGGCACTTTTTTTCCTCAGCACATGAGGACAGTTTTCTGTACAGGACTGGGGGGTATAATTTTTTTTTTTGTATTTTTGATTTTAAAAAGAATGCAATCTACCAAATCTGTACTGAACTTCAGTGCAAAATTACCATCTGATGGAGGGATTGGACTCTTGAAAATCCATCCCAATCCTGCACTTCATCTGCAGGAGCCATGGGCCCAGCCCACCCATATCATACTGTGATATAACCATTCCTGCTGAATTTCCCACTAATAGATGAAAACAGCTTCCCTCAGTGTAAAGTGAAATACATCCCGGTATCTGCCTATGTAAACCACAGTTGAAGCAAATGTCTGTTTTGCATTCTCATTGTGAAGGGTGTAAGAGATGAATGTCACACCCCATAGACTGACAGACCTCAACTACAGCTATTGAACCAAGCAGTGAGACTCAAGAACCAAAACTCTCACAGACCCATAAGAAGTTTGTCCCTTTTTAGAGAGATACATTTTTGACTGTATGCTGGTTTTCACTTTCAAGTGTGGGAAATTCCTCCTCTGGAGCCTCTTTTATTCAATGAAGTATATGTGGCAATAAACATGCATTTAATTAAATAGAATGATGAATGAGAGAAAAATACTTTTTTTACCCCAATACAATATTCCTTCCATTTACAATATATTTCCCCATCTGATTTTGTCCAGGACCATGTTGATCCATCCATTACAGGCAATCATTTCAGCTCTGAAGCCCTATTGCTGATGTGATCAAGGTCTTCCCGAGGTTTGAACATCAGCTTCTACATGCTCTTGCTTTTCTCTAAGATGAATGAAGTTGAATTTCTTCAACATAAAATTTAAGCCTGAAAATCTTTTATTTTTACGGAAATTATGTGATATGACTAAGACCAAACTTTCTTAATTGACAACATTGTATCAAGCAATGCTTACAGTTTAATAAGATACAATTGTCTTGAGCCTCATCCACATTTTTCCCTTAAAAATATTACCAAGACTATCTGACACCCAGTTACAGCAATCTGTAACTTGCTGTTGTTTGAAGGAACAGTCATATGCTTTCCTTTCAAAGATCTTACTGACATTCTTCCTAGAATACAAAAACAAACATTAGGTAAGTAAAAGGCTGGGTGTTTTTCCTCCACAAACATAAACACGGGGCAAAATTTCTTTGCCGAATTAAAGCAAGAAATTTGATTTTCTTTCCCTACAAAGGTTCCCAACCTCAATATCATTTATCACTGCATCATTGTACTCAACATATGGAGGCAACATTAAGGTTATTTAGAATGGAATGTGTGTTTAGTGTTTGTGCAGGATTGTTACAGTAGCTATTTGCCTATGTAGGGCTATCCACTGCACATTCCATTACATTTACTTTTCAGTACCATAAAGTAGATTTTCCTTTCCTCTGGTGTTTTCCTGGTTCCAATCAGAATTCCCACACTAAAGGTAATGTAGCAGGTTTATCCTGATCATTAAGTGAATATATAGAGGGTGATTTCTGCTGCAGGGAGATTTTATTCATCTTATGGGAAAGGTAATGCATATAATATTAATATATGAATGCAATGCAGTATCTAAAGATATATACCCCCAGGAGGCAATTTATCTGAAGGGCTGTTTTTCTGGTGTTCATTCATTTGTGTGAAGATGGTATTCCCAGACTGAAAATGAAGCAAATGAAGGGACTTCCCCGGTGGAAAGTGATGGATGATGATTTTGTTGCTACTGTCAAGAGATGCATTAGACTAGGTTTCTCATTCTGAAAATACTAGATGAAAAGGGATTAATTTCATGACCATTTGGGAGACTGAATTTCCATTCTTAATTATAAAATAATGCCCTATTATAATTTTCTCTGAGGTACCTTGATGATTGAAGCTGAGTTACTTGACTCAGGGACACAAAGAGATTCCAGAAGGCCCAGAGGTAAAACTTGAGGCGCATGATTTACGTAGCAGGATGTACCATACTATGAAAATCCAAGCTCCTTTCACAACAGGAACCCAAGGAGACTGCCTCTCTGGCCCTCACCCTCCCTTCCTGTTCTGGTAAGAATGGAGTTTTGAAAAAAGACCTGTATGTTGGGAATTAGAAAGTAAGTGACATGATCCAAAAATATAATTCACATGAGAAACTATGGAATAAAACTTCCCATGTATTTCCTTGTTGTTTGACCCTGTACTTTTCCAAGACTGACACATTTTAATATGAATACTTTTATAAACAGCATCACTATTTTCTACCCAAGACAACCAGTTTGTGTTGTTAATCTGTTAACCCTTTGCTCAGAAAAGAGCAGGTTGAACTTCTCTGAAATCAGGAAAGACATCAATGGTGGGACTTAACTGACTAATTAACAGTATCCTTTTAGAGACACTAAGACATCCTCTATGGCCTCCAGTTGCAGCCCTGGCAGGTTCCAGATACATGAGCCCAATGCCCTCCCTGCCAGGACTCTGAAGATTTAAAATTACATGAGACATGCCCATCTGAACACAACTGAGTTGGGTTCTCCCAGTGATGGGTTTGAGCCAGAGGATGTGTTTAAGGGGAGAAAGTTCAGCTCTTTGGCATTGTCATTCCATGTCATTGCATTGGCATCACCAGAAACACACTCAGCCTGTGTGATATTCCCTGGTGAGAAATGCTGGTGAGATCCAAGGCTGTGCCTCATAAATATGTCCTGACTGACAGCTATTTTGCGGTTTTGAGGTTTGAGGGGTTTTTGTTGGCATTAGTTTGTGTAACGAGAGTGCCTGAGTGCTAAGTGACATTGTGTTGATTTTAGCAGGAGTAAATTATAATGACTTATCGTACTGAGTTTCTGTCTAGTGTAATATGATGCGGTGCAAGGATCACCCAATATAAACGGATGCTCAGTTCTGAATTTTCATGAAACAAATGGATATGGCTACACTTCCCTGAGAGCCAGTGATGGATGAGGTCAGGTTTCACTAATGTTCCCTGATGCATGGTGCTACATTTCTTTAATATAAACTAATCCGTGTCAAGCAGTATCCTTGACTCCATTTGATATGTGAGAATGGAATTTTCCTTTTTGGACATAATGGGAATACACAGACACCTTTTTTAGTTGTATAGTCACAAATGATGCTGCGTTTGTCTGTGCTCAGGGGTACTCATTCTTAAGCCTCTCTATGTATTAAGGAGTTGCAAGGTTTTTGTACCACAATAAAACCCAGCTACATTCATTAGTAGTTATCAGAAAAATATGAGGTTGCTCCACCATTTACATCAGTTAATGGCATTTCACAGGCAACATCTTCTACCAAGTATGCCAGTCCCATGCAAGCCTAAAATATAGAGGGGGAAATAATTTTATTAACCATTTTGCTGCACATTAACAGTTTTCTTGGATATCCAAAAAGGTAATATTTTTTCTTAGGTTAGGAGGGAGCCCTACCACTATATAACGGGTGTTCTCTGCAGCCCTCAGTCTTATTCATCATCTCTGTCATTTAGGAAGTTTTACATTATTAAACAAATACGGATTCTGTTTATACTTTGTTTATATTCTGTTTATCCAGAAAAAAACCACTGCGCATTACTGATTTTAGACAAAAAGAAAGCTAATGGAGATAAGCTGCATTATTTTTTCTTGTCTCAAACTTACATGGTTTCTTCAAAATGCAATTTGCTTTGTTCAACTCCTATCAGGGAATTGAGGCCTTAAACATCAACTGGCATTAGAAAAATCCAGCTCCATGTGTTTCTTTCCACACAAAGGGACAAGTGATGCACTTTACACACACAAGGGCATTGTAACTCGCTTTCAGCTGTTGTGACCTCCACTCTCTGGGTCTGCCAACAATTACCTTGAATAATGGAATTTTTGTCAGAAAACTGAGGAAGAATGGTAAACGTTCAGTAGTCCAAAACCACTTCTGTGTCTGGGTAATACCCAGGATCTCACTGTTGCTAGACTTTATTATGGATTTAGCCTAGAGTAAAAGCTTTTGGATAAATTTTTGTGGTTACAACTCAGATGGTGATCTGACGGTCTGACCCAGCCCTTTGACTATGTATCTGTGGAAGCCCTGCTCCCATAGGACTTCCACTCAAACTTCTCCATGGATGCCAAGGACAGACTTTACAAATATCTTTAAGTTTCTGCTCCTAGATATCTTTCCACTGGGTGTTTCAGGCTGACCAATATCTAAAATAATAGCATATAGTCTTTCATTTCATGTTAGTCCAAACAAATCCTCTGAGTTAAAAGATGGTGCACAAAGTTGAGCCCCATATCCATTTTGCAGCTATCTCAACATTATAAAAAAATTATATTTCTACAGATGCTGGTAAATTCTGTTCCCTGGGGACTCAAGTGAGGAACATGCTCATACTGTGCAATACAGTGGACACCAAAGTTATCTAAGCTTGTGCCATATAAGCACAAGTTCTAGAATAGCAAGCAATTTAGTCATGTAGATATCACATGCCTAAATAATACTGCTGTGGGCTGGTTAACATCAAATGAGATGGAAAACACAGTTAAAATAGCTCTACTGCTTCCAGGCCTGTGTCAGTACCTCTTTCCAGTGCCACATCATGCCATGCTGGTTTGGCAGCAGGTACAAAGTTGCCCCAGGTGCCTTTGCACAGAATTCATTCTCTTTCCTGTCTGTACATGAGACACTGGTGATGATACTCATCACTGCAAAGTAACTCAGTTCTATAGTTATATCTACTGGGATGAAATACAATTTCACTTGGATGTTCTTATCAGTTCTTCAGAAAATCCCAGCCTCATACAACACACACTATGAAAAGTCACTGTGTCTCATACTCTGTTTTGGAGAAACACAAATCTAAGTTTATATCGATAGTGCAAATATTGGATATTAGAGAAACCCAGCCTCTTTGGATCTGGAAAAGTCAGATTTTTAATCATCATCATTTTAAGCAAAGCACTCAATCAGTTGCAGTTCTTTTCAGCCAGGAAATCACTGGCATGGTATCACTGGCACTACTTTAAGCTTTGCATCACTATGGCTATTAATTAATTTCATAACTCAATAAGCTCAAGTTCACGCAAATCTGCTACAACAAAAGTTCTCTTACAGGCACTGCTCTACTTCAGAATGATGTGAAGCAAGCCCTGTGTATGTTCCCACATCTGACCTCCCTTTTTGTTGGGCATTTTGGTATTTGCCATCATTTGGTCTGGAAGGAAACCAAGTTCCAGCATTATTCTCCAGAGAGACAGGTGTGAAGTATTGCCTTACATTAACGAAACCAGTTTCCTGCACTAGCTTTCAATCAAGTAATCCAGATAGAAAATGATTCATGAAACTGAGCTTTCCTGGAAGAAACAGCTCTGTGAAGGAGGGTTTTACTGATTAAGTCTGATGAATGATGTTCTGGATCTTGTGTCTACAATGTTCTGTGAGAACTAGTGTTGTGAAACAAAAAGGTGCAGCAGGATGGGTGTCCTAACAGAGTGACAAATGTGATTTCTTCCATATTATATCAATTACAGAGGAAATTTTATTGCTGTGAAAGTATTCAGGTGGGTGTTTTTTTCTCACCTGAAGTGCTATATCAAACCACCTTCTTGAAATTGCAAAGCACGTACGAGGTCAGAATAAAGAAAACACCAGTATCTGCTGCTTTGTCCCAGAGCGGAGGATGGAGTGTGCCGTTCACGCACTTGGCAGGACCTAACTCCAGCTCCTCGCGGGAAGGGCCACGCCGCCGACCCTGCAGCATCCCGGCGGCAGCAGCAGCAGCAGCATCCCGGCGGCGGCTGATCCATTCTCCCGGCTGTGCTGACCTCTGCTGGTACTTTTCCGAGGCGCTACGTCTTCCCACTCTCGCTTATTTTCAAGCCTCTCTCAATCACATTAACGCAACGATGTTTTTTTCACGTATCCGTCCAGGTTTTTCTAAAACATTTGTTCCACCATGCGAAGAATTGATGAACTCATTTTCTGTTGATGGCGTCCTCTGAGGTGCAGAAGCACAGCTTCAAATTCAGCTCTTCTTCATTCCTCTGCTCCTCAATCATGGAGCAAAAAACCAACTTCCTGCTCTCCTTTGCCCAAAAAGCCATCATGCCAGGTGCTCTGTGACACCCTCAGTCAGGGAAACAGGGCTTGGGCTCTGTTGTGAGCCAGGCCCTCCCGTCTAACACTCACCTCCGTTCCTATTCAAAATACACTAATTTACCCTATTTTTAATTTTGAGAGCTATGCTTGCTGTGTTTGATCAATTATTTGGTCATCTATATCAACTGCTGTGTTATCACGTCCTCTAGAATCTTCCAGTTACTCCAGTATAACAGTATAACTTCTGACAAGGGCATGTAATGACAGGACAAGGGGGAATGAATGGATTTAAACTGAAAGGTGGTTTAGATTGAGGCTTAGGAAGAAATTCTTTACTTATAGGGTGGTGAGACATTGGAACAGACTGCCCAGAGAAGCAGTAGCTGCCTCATCCCTGGAAGTGTTCAAGGCAGGTTGTACGGTGCTTTGAGCAACTCAGTCTAGTGAAAGGTGTCCCTGCACATGTCAGGGGTTTTGGAACTAGTTAATCTTTAAGCTCCCTTCCAACCCAAACCATTCAATGGTTCTATGAAAACCCTTCCTGTTCTTAAGAGAGCAGCCTTATTCAGTTGACTGGGTTTAATGTTTAAACTGGCCTTTCCATTCATGCAACAGTTCAAACGTTTGAAATAACAAGATTTATTCCAAGCTAATGGTTCCTCTTTGGCAAAATAAGACAAAACTCTGCATAGATACATTTGGAATATCAGCCATTTTCCATGTTCCATTCTCAGTATGATCCATGCCTTTTTTTTTCTCCAAATACACAAAGAACTGCCTTTCAATATCTGAAAAAGAACTCCTGACATTTCACTGTGAATTCTGGATGTATAAGACTCAGGTGAAGCCTGATCAAGGACTGCAGATTAAACCCCAGAAGAATTTCGACACCTCTACTTGAACCCAGTTTTGAGTGTGTGTTGTCTCACATCTCTCTTCTGAGTAAGGCACCTTGACTGTTTCGGGGGTATGACTCAGTACTTTGGACACAGATTCTGTAGGTTCCTCCTGTGAAGCCAAACTCAATTCCTTCCTTTGCTTGGGAAACTGAAATCCTCGTCTCCCTTCAGCATTCAGTGAGGAGCTGGATGCCAGATCTCTGCACGTTTGCTGCCGTGGTTGTCCAGAGGTACAATGAAGAATTAAGGATTCACAAAACAAAGCAGTCTCTTCTAATCTAGTGGTTGCCCATTAGTCAATGCTCACATTTTTTTAAATGAATTTAGCGCTTCAGGATTTGACCTCCAATTAACATGATTTTCCTTTGCTGTTGCCTTTGAGTGTTCTGTTTTATTTTTGGATATTCTCTTTGGGCCTTTCTTCACAAGGAAACATGGATCACTATCAGCTTTCTCAAAAAAAAAAAAAAAGAAAATACCGTAACTTTTTTTATTTTGGTCACTAATGATAGCATAAAAGTAGAATTGCAATCCAAATACTAATAATTGTCAAAGAGCATTTGTATAATGATCTGTTCCCAACTTAGAACCTTGTCTGTCTTTTGACTGTAATATTGCTCTTTCATTTCAGTTTGTCAGAAAGAATGATCTTTTTCCCCATCCCTTGCTTTAAGTGGCCATCCCTTCATTCCTTTGTCACGTGAGTAAGGAGAAGGCTGAATCAATTAATCAAAGGCTGGCAGAACAACACTGAGCAAGGAAATGGTTGGTTAAACCTTGCTTTCCATGTAGAATTGAGCCTTAGAAACTCCAAAGTAGGTGTTTTTTATTCTTACAAAAACAATCTTGAGACTGAAAAACAATTTTTTCTTTCAATTCTCTTCTGGCATCTCCTTTACTCTGGATCAAATTAAAGAGCTGCAATAAAAATCATGTCTGCAACCTCGCTTTTGGGGCTTCCCCGTTTAAACATGATAGTACCATGGGCTTCTGCTTCTGTAATTGCAATTTAATGGAAGGGCAAGAAAGAAGAAAACTTCTAAAGTGTTAATTAATGGCTAGGTAAATAACATACCCTTGTCACAGCTGTGTACTAATGTTTTATTACAATGGTTTAGTGCCTACAGTAGCAAGGTCCAGAACAGGGAAATGGTAGCAGGACAGCTCCTTACCAGATTTCCAGTTGGAGACTTTACTAGATCTCAAGAAATTTTATCTGCAAAGAGTAATTTAAAGTAAGAAGGACATTGCTGGCGGAGAGTGCTGGATGACTAAGGACAATATTGACAGCTGAGAGGATGTGGAAGAGAAATAGGATGAACCCTCCTTGAGCCTAGGGCTAGAGGACCGAAGTTTCAGGCAAGAGACAAGATAGAAAGCTTCTTCAAAAAATGGGACATGTCTTTGATCACTTGCACAACTCAAAGCTTGAGGACTAGAAATGAATACAGAAAAAAGACCAGAAAACAACTGAGACGAATACTTTGAGCAGCTCTTTTCCAGAAGGGCTTCCAAATGGATGAATCCTCAATGCCTTCCTAAAAATTTCATTGGACTTAAATATCTCCTATATTATGCACTTGATCTATAGTGACAAGAGTTTATATTTAAAATGAAGACATTCACCATTTCTTTATAGTCTGAATGCAGGAAATTATTTCAGCTGTCACTGAAATGCAAAGATATGCTCTTAAAAATTTCATGTATGTGTTATTCTAGTTAAAAAATAATTTTGTCTACTCAATTTAATGGTATCTGATTTCAATTTTCTTTTGTATAGTCATCAGGAGCTAAATACTGTGTGTACATGAATACAGTGACCCTAATCACAGAGGACTGAGCATACAGACTGATCAAAATATCACACTCTAAAACTGTGTGTAAATATTATTTCTGCATTTTTGGATGGGTCAAGCTTATATTTAGCCAGTAATATTCATCAACAGTCATGATACAGTAAAAGCAAGAATGATCTTTACGCTCATTTGCTTTTTGGAATTAAAGAGGAAATTATTTTTCATGGCTCAGTAAAGGTAGTAATAATTACTGACAGGTTTATAATAATTCACAGAGGAGGTGTTTGCTGATGGTTGATTTTCAAATGCAGCACCACAAGCAAATGAAATTAAATTAATTTGGAAAGCATCTCGAGGAGTTGCTACCTACTGTATTGCCTCAAGGCTGGATCAAGCACTCAGCCATTTCTGACAGATGTCCATCTTACCTGTTTGTATAAGACTTTCAGTGATGCACACTCCACGACCAGGAAATCTGTTCTTGGGCTTCAGCAAAATAAGAGTTTCCCTGAAATCTAACCTAAAGCTTCCTTACTGTATAAGGCACTCTACTTCTCCCTAACCTTCCTTTGAGATGAAGAACAGATTTTTTTTTCCTTTTTTGCACCAATTTTTTATATTTTTTATATTGTCTTCCATGTCTCACAGACTTCTGACCATTCTTGTCACACTCCTCTGAGATCTTTCCATTTAGCCCAGATCTCCCTTGGAGCGTGATACTTGAATCTGGACACAGAGCTCCAGCTGAGGTCTTAGTACAAATAAAAATCATAGGTCTAACATCCTGCAGATTTCTCTCTAGTTTGCAGTGTGTACTTGTCTTTTCTGGGATAACACACCAGTGTTGAAACGTCTCACAAACCTCGGGCACTTTTCTGGAGAAGTGATTCTTAACTGATCAAGGTTAAGGTACCTAATCTTAGTCAATATATGTCTTTTAAACTACTTCAGTCTAACTGCAGTATTTTGCACTTCTTTTTTCTATTGCTTTTATTGACCTTATCTCAGTATACCACCTCCCCATGATGGGAAGAAGAGGGGCAGGTGCCGATATCTTCTCTGCCGTGCACAGTGACAGGACCCGAAGGAATGGCTAGAAGTTGTGTCAGAGGAGCTTTAGGTTGGATATTAGAAAAAGGTTCTTCACCCAGAGGGTGGTTGGGCACTGGAACTGACTCCCCAGGTAAGTGGTCACAGCACCAGCCTGAGAGGGCCCAAGGAGCATTTGGACAGTGCTCTCAGGCACACGGTGTGACACTTGGGGATGGTGCTGTGCAGGGCCAAGAGTTGGACTTGATGATCCTTGTGAGTCCCTTCCAATTCAGCATGTTCTGTGATTCTGTGATTGCGTTTTCACCTATTTTTTCCAAACTATTAAGGCAAGTTTTCCAGTCATTTTCTTTCTTCCCCAAGTGCTTCTCATCATAACATTATCTGAAAGCTTAAAAACCAGTATATTATTTCTTATGGATCACTCAAACTGTTAAGGAAAATATTGAATAATACCAGACACTTGCAGAATTAAACTCTATGCACCCTTGGATTTTGCCAGGGAATTGCTCACTAAACTAACTAAATTGTAAATACTGTGATTTCTGGGCAACGTTGCATCTGCTTTATACAATTTACATGGAAATCTTGTTTACTTAAAGTGACATGAGAATCAACATCAAAAAAATTGCTAAAATCACTGTGTTTGACACTGCTCTCACTTATTTGTAAGGGCTGGTATCCTACAGCAAAGTAAATGAGGTGGGTTTGATATGATTAGGTAATGACTAATGTGGGTTGTTGTGGACTGTTCATCTTTCTTTTATGTTCCAAGCACTAATAAATATTCTCTTTGTTCCAGTAAGGAAGTCAGCCTTAGGTAAATGGGTATCTTTTTCTCATTTTTTAAAGCTGTGTGCTCTGGTGTTACAGCAGCACAGCTGCACGTTCACAAACTCTCAAGGGAGTCGTAGCAGAGAGGTCCCATGAGTGGGTTCTGTAGGCACTGCGGTATGCAGCTCACAGGCCTCTGGTTTGGAAACACCCAGCTCTCTGCCCACTCTGCTCTAGTATTGCTCAGCCATCTGTACACAGCAACAGGGCAGAAATTATGTGTTCTGTACTTTCAAAATTTCATCGTATGGTCTCAGTCATATAAAAGTTTCATGTATTATCAGTAACACTGCATATTCTCTTCCAGCTAAAAAACCAATGAAAGATACATCAGGGTGATCAGAGCCATCAACATCTGGAATTGTCTTAAGGGTGATGCTGTCTAATGCCGTAGTTGCCCGGCTCTGTGGGGTCCCGCAAGCCCACAGAACCTTGGGCATTTTGGTATTACAGTCAGGTGGCAAAGAGGCAGAAGGAGATTCGCTTTTCATCCTGCTTGATGATAGACTCCAAGCTTACAGCCGAAGTCTCAAAGCAAATCTGAGACCCGATCCTGAGGGTCCCCGTTTTATCCGGGGCCAGGGAGAAAGGTGGGATTAGGGAATGGGGACCAATGGGAGAATGCCAGGGCAGTGACGAGGCTGGCAGCCAACCGGGAGATTCCAACCAGGACAGACCATACCAAGGAAACAAAGCATCCCAGGGGAATGCTTCGGGCCGCCCCTACACAGAGGCATATTCACTGATCCCCACAGCTGTCTAACACCTGCTTGTGGCCCTGGAGCCTCCCTGTGGGCACACCTTTCACCTGGAGCAGAGCACTGCAGGGGAGCTGCCAGAGAAGGTCTCTTTGCTCTGTGAGGAGGTGGTTCGTACCTGCAGGACACAGCAGCTGGTGGGGGACACACTGCGCTTCCTTCTGGTACCACCCTGAGGAGAAGCTGAGGAGAAACAAGGGGCCCAGCCGCCTATGCACCCTCTGCACCAGCTCCGGTGTGGGCTCCTCTTCGTGGGGTCACAGGTCCTGCCAGGAACCTGCTACAGCATGGGCTCCTCTTCGTGGGGTCACAGGTCCTGCCAGGAACCTGCTACAGCGTGGGCTCCCCACAGGGCCACAGCCTCCTTCAAGCACATCTGCCCACTCTAGCATGGGGTCCTCCATAGGCTGCAGGTGGAAATCTTCTCCACCATGGACCATGGGCTGCAGGGGCACATCCTGCCTCAACGTGGTCTTCGCCATGGACTTCAGGGGAATCTCTGCTCCAGTGCTTGGAGCACCTCCTCCTCCTCCTTCTTCTTCACTGACCTGGGGGGTCTGCAGAGCTGTTTGACATTTTCTCACTCCTCTCTCTGGCTGCTATTGCACACCAGTTTGTTTCTGCCACTCTTAAATACATTATCCCAGTAGCCCTTCCACCACTGTTTATCGGCTCGACCTGGACCAGTGATGGGTCCATCTTGGATCCAGCTGGCACTGGCTCTGGCAGACATGGGGGAAGCTTCCAGCAGCTTCTCATGGAAGCCGCCCGTTAAATGCCCCTCCTGCCCCCCAGCCTTGCCAAGCAAACCTAATACAAATGAAAGGGTTATAGCACATTTCCACAATGCCATTATTGACTGCATGTGCTGGGTGAAGATTTCCCAGATGCTTTATGTCCTTAAAGACAGTGGAGATGTGGGCTGTACTTTGAAAGTCTGAATGTTATATGGAAATACATGCCTCTATCAGCACGTCAGCATTTTTTGACAGTTTGACCATTACAACTGGAGCGATCTGATCATGTATGCATTAATGCTTCTGACAAAAAGCTTTCATTGTAACACAAGTTTCAAGGAAGAACTACGAAAATCTTTGGTTATAAATGTATTTCTTCTCTAAAATATCAGACAGTTGAGATATGTTAGTGATCCAGTCTTTGTCTGGAAATCAAAATTATTCACGTTTGACTAAACCTTAAATGCTAAGAGCTAAATATAGGTTTCTCATTCCCTTTGAGACCATATTGCCCTCAGTAACTTTAAGAATTTAGACCTCTGCCTGATTATCCCTTATCTGAGACAGTAGAAAGAAATAGTATCACCTCTAAAGTCTGTGAACAATTTGGGATACATTGAAATTAATAAAAAAAGCCTTTCATAAGGGCAGAGCTGTAATCAATGACTAATAGCGAAACTAAAAATGAGAGAAGAGACAGATCATTGGTTTCATTTATCTGTCTGATCTTTTAATGCTATCACGGCGTTATATTCAGCCGAGCTGGGATCTGACACTGAATCACAACACTGGTCACTTGGGTTATTTACGGTAAGCCAACAGGAACAAGTCATCCCATTATGAAGCAGTGCTTATTACTTCCAGTCTCTTTTTCATATCACCTAAAATCTGATTTTTCTTTCAAGCTTTCAATGTTTTATGTCTAGAAGCAATCATAAAGCAATCCTGAAAATAAAAAATAAAAATTTAAAAAAAAAGGTTTTACAGTTTCAGCCAAGCAGATTAAATGTGTGTGATGGTGGAGGGAGAAATATTAAAACCTTCTGAAATAGTTGCTGCCATACATGCAACTTCAGACCACAGGGCAGAGACCAGGTTTTGGAGTGGCCCCTGCCTCACTGCTGTGGGCTCTGAGTCCGTTCAAAGTGCTAAGCTATTAATCAAGATTGTTCCCATATCCTGGGGACACACGCAGGAATGTCCTGAGGCCAATTCATTTGAAAGTGCCCAGCTGCCACCTCAGCCAGGAGCTCAGAGGGCAGGTGTGAAATCCCCCCACCTCCATATGCCCTAGAGCACGGCTTGTTAGCTGCCTGCAGCCCAGGGTGAATGAGGAGGGAAGGCTGGCTCAGCCCCCAGCCTTGTCCCTGCAGGTTGAAGCTGAGGTTGACCCCAGAGCACGGAGAGCTCTGACCCTGCTCATGAGGGGCTGGTAAACAGACCCAGGACGCATCTCCCTTCCGCAAGGGCTGGGGAGCCCAGGACAAACCAGTGCCCTTCCTTCCCCACAGCGCATGGGAGGAGATGCTGGTGAGTTAGTAAAAACCAGACCATTTTGCTCAATGGCCATCTCATTTTTTGCCAAGCAGCTGGCAGCGCTGCAACACGCCAAAGGGTTTGTCACTGAGCTCTGCGTACTTGAGAGGTGGGTTCATTCTTGCCCCCTGGGAATCTGAAGGCAGGCGACCTTAAATGCCTTAAATACCGGCTCAGCTCAGGCACCATCTGGAAACAATGAGCTGGTAGAAGCCAAGGTGCTGATGCACCGAATTAACACAGGTCCCAGGTGCTGACATGTTACTTCCTGCTCTCCGCTAGCCTTGTGTCCCACACATGGATTTCGTGGATTTGGGCAGTGGGGACACTGCTGTCTCGGGGCTAAGGGCTGCTGTGCTGGCGTGTTCACTGCAGCTGGGGCTGGGTGACAAGTGGTCAAGATTCAAAAAGGATGTTGTTTTCCTTTTATGCAATAAATCAATAAAGTTCTCCAGGATTTTTCCATTTGTAGGTCCTTTTCAGCATATCTCTTACTCTCATCAGTTTTCTTAACTTTGTTTTTCTTAGACTACATTTTTCTTTTAGTCGCCCTTTTGTTTCATTCCAGTGTAAGATTTTGTCATTATTTTTGCTTTCCATTTGTTTATTTTATTCCATTTTATTTTTCCCCTATCTTTTCTTGGTTTCATCTTAGTTTTCCCCTCCTCCTTTCTGTCACCATATTTACATTTCACTTTCAAGGTCCACTTTCTATAGCCCACTTCACATAATCCCTGGATACACACTCCAATCCCCATATCAATCCTTTTTCTTTTTCTACTTATAACCTTTTGTCCTTTTACTGTTTTTTTCCCTTCCAATGCACATTTTCTCTCCCTTCTCATATCCAGATGTTTTTCCCTCTCTATCTCCAGCTGTGCGAATAAATGACTTTTTTGTTTGTCTCAAGGAAGTTAGGTCAGTCCTGAATAAAAGTACTCATATTTTCAGGAAACCAAAACTATGTAAATGATCATTTTGGGTTAATGTTTCAAAAAGAAGAAACTGAAAAATCGTTGAGTTTGAACTTTGAAAAATTTACAGTAAATCATAGCTGAAGTAAATTTGTAAATGTTGGAGTGACTGAAAAAAAAGCAAAAGCATTTAGACTTTGAGAGTGGGTGGAGGTGAGGGCACGGCAAGTAATTTGCCATTTCCTTTTTGACAGGAGTAAGGGAAAGATCTCTATCCAAAATAACTCAGGTAACACTTGCTACACCTTCAAAGGGTTTTTGTTTTGATCAAAACAAATGTTTTGGGAGCAAAACAAACTCGTCTGATAAATTTATTCTGCCCCTAATTTCTATTTCTTTCTCTTCCCCTATCCAGACTGACTAGGTGCAAATAGCAGGGAGGCACAGCGCACTTTTTACCTGATATTTGGATGTTACTTTAAAGAAAAAGAGTTGCCCTCTTCCCAAGCAGGGAGCATCAGCTGTACTTTCTTGTGTTTCCCGGTCCTTAGCTTCCTGGGACAGCAATTAAAATAGATCCCACGTGGCTCAAAAATCTTGTATCACATCAAAAGCATGGAAGCTTCTTACTATTGACAGCAGTTTCTTAAAAGGGGGGGGAAATATCATTCTTGTTGACGTTCTGCACTTCAATAGACAGCATTAGTCTCAGATGAAGGCTGCAAAGTGAGAAACAGCAGCTGAGGACAGCCAGGCTCTGCCCTGAGACATACAATACGATTTGTAGTGATTTGGATCAGAGCCACATCTGGGTACCTGGGAGAAGAATCCGGCCCAGTCTTGGCCCTGAATGCCATGTTTTTTCTGTCCATTGTGCCTAGATCACAATCAGCAAAAAGATTTTGTGGGAGAGGAGGGGAAGAAGAGGAAACTGCCAATGAGAGGATATTCTTCACTCATAAATCCCAATGCATTGAAACACAGATTAGACCCCTGCTTTCTTTTTAACCATCCCCTGCCTAGAGTCACTCAATCCTGAAATTTGCTGAACTGTTCAGCTCATGTCTGCCCTGAAGTAATGAATTGGCAGGCCTATTTCTAACGGTGATTAATGAAGCTTTTCAGAGGCAACCCATTATTTGATCCAAAGTTAAAACAGTGGTTCATCATTAATCACTACACAACATAGGCTCACAGATTCATAATTCTCAGCAAGCCCATTTCATTAAGGGTCCCTCTTTTTCTTTTGTTAACCCAGGGCTCTCTTGTGTCCCCACCTCTCATGGACACCTTCCTGGCACTCCATTTCCAGATCTGTTTGAAGAAAAATTCACATGCTCTCAGGGATATTTTTCAAGCTCTGCAGCCTCTCAAAACTACAGCATTTTCCTTTAGATTTTAAAAATTCCTCTTCCCATAGAAAAACATATCCGATTATCAAATATGAGCCAACATTGGCACCCAGTGGCTGAACAGATTAATCACAGATACATATTCCCCTGAGCCTGCCTTTCCCATTCTTCAAGACAGGTTTTCCCTTGGGCTGTATGTGGTACTCTTATGCAGCCTCCCAGCTCTAGGCCATCTAGGCTCTGGACTGATTATGGTGAGGAAAATGCAGGTTGTGGCTGGTTCTCCGCTCTGCCAGGGTCCATCAAAGTCACTCCACAGAAGTCACAAGGTGGGACCAATATCATCAAAGTGCCTGGGGCGAGGAGACCTTCACTGGCTCCGGGGAGGCTACGGCACCCACATGACATCATTTGTCACCCAGCAGATGTCCTGGATCTGCCCCTGCACACATCACCTGCTTGGGGAAGGGCTGAAGCTGTTTGTTAGTCCTGCTCCCCTACAGTGCCCCCCGCAAGACACCCATAATGGTGTGAGTGGGCTTAGGCAAAGTCATAGTGAGCCTTTTATTTTCTAAACTATTTTCCTGAACTTGCCAATTACTTGTCCTGGGGAAATGTGGTGGGTTGACCTTGGCTGGATGCCAGGTACCCACATGCCACTCTTATCACCCCCCTTTTCAGCTGGGTAGGATAGGGTGGGTAGAAAATAAGATAGAGAAAAACACGTGGGTCAAGATAAAGACAGTTTAATAAAGAAAAAGCAAAGGCTATGCACAGAAACAAAGGAAACAAAAGATTTATTCTCTACTTCCTACCAGCAGGTGATGCCCAGACAGTTCCCAGGAAGCAGGACTTCCAGTTGCTCTGGAAGACGAATGTCTTCTACATGTCTTGAAATTCTGTGGTCAGGGACCAGGTATTTACTACTTTCTGTCTGAATTCTCTCACTCCTTCTTTGTTGAAGGATCAGCTTCTTGATCAAACTTTTCCTCTTCCTTCTCCTCCCTTACCAATAGATGATACGGACCTGTTGTTTTCCTTATCCACTGTTTCTTTTTTGCTGCTGGATCAATGACTGCAGTGTTTGGGTCTCTGTCTCAACCACAGTCCTCTCAGAGCACTGAAGAGTGGCTCAGTAGGCACAGGCCAGGCACCAGTACAGTGATGGGAACTGGTTTTCACCGGGGTAGGCAAAGCACTCTTCTGTCAGGTGGCATGCCAGTTTGCCAGGGTTCCTTTCATGTTCAGGTGTGAAGTCCCAGGCCATGGGACATGATAACCATTCTAGGAACCTGCCCAAATCCTTTCATACACCCTGCCACCCAGGGATCTGTTGCCTCCAGACACATTTCTGTCTCTCCTGACCTAAAAGTTGTTTTCTCTCACACACCCTGCCACCCAGGGATCTGTTGCCTCCAGACACATTTCTGTCTCTCCTGACCTAAAAGTTGTCTTCTCTCACACCAGGATGACACCAGATTCCACAAACTACGAACTCTGCTACAGTGTTAATNTACACCCTGCCACCCAGGGATCTGTTGCCTCCAGACACATTTCTGTCTCTCCTGACCTAAAAGTTGTCTTCTCTCACACTAGGATGACACCAGATTCCACAAACTACGAACTCTTCTACAGTGTTAATTAGCAGTATTAAAGAGCTCACAAGGGTGAACAAGAGCCTCAGGAACCTCATAATAAAACCGTCCCCATCAACCCCGGGTAGGAGGAAGGAGATGTATTCCCTCATCATCTCCACAAGATAGCTCCCCCAGCACAGCAAGGCCAGAAATGCTAGGGCAAAACACAGAGCTGTTTCCTGTATTAACATGTTCCCAAGCCAGCAAAATAGAGATAAGCAGTGCAGTCAACAAACTCCATGGCCTGTGCAGGTGTTTGCCCCTTCACAACTACTGCAGTCATAGCACACTTAATAACAAACTGCCACTGTCTCGTGCCTCACACTGAGCGCCAAAAAGGACTGCCGTGGGTTGGCCTTGGCTGGATGCCCACCAAACTGCCCTACCACTCTCTCCGCAGGAGCACGGGGCAGGGGAGAAAATAAGATGGAAACAAAACCCTTGTGGGTCAAGATAAAGGCAGTTTAATAAAAACAAATGTCGTGTATGGAAATGAAGGAAAACAAAAGATTTATTCTCTAGTGCCCATCAGCAGATGATGTCCAGCTACTTTCCAGGAAGCAGGACTTCAGTGCACAGAGCGGTTTCTCCACAAGACAAACATTGCAATAACAAATACCCTCCCCTCCTCCATCCTCTTAGCTTTTATATCTGACACCATATGGTATGGAATATCCCTTTGGTCAATTTGGGTCAGCTGTCCTGGCTGTGTCCCATCCCAAGATCTTGCCCTTCCCCAGCCTACTGGTGAGAGTGGAATCTTGAAGAGACAGCCTTGGTGCTGTGTGAGCGCTGCTCAGCAGTAGCCAAAACACTGGTGTGTTATCAGCACCTTCCTAGATACCAATGCAAAGCACAGCGCTATGAGGGCTGCTGTGCAGAATGTCAGCTTCTGCTCAGCCAGACCTGATACAGAGAGGCAGTGGCAGAAAAGCTGGATGGTGGCTGGCATGTGAAGGGGCCATCCCGAGCCATTGCTCGGGTAATGGTAGCAGGGAGTGCCATGCAAGCACTGACGCTGCCTTACGGACATTCACTGGCAGCACTTTGTCACAGCCCCCACAACATACCGAGAGCACCTAATCCTTGGCCCTAGCCACAGTGCAAGCGCAGAAACAGCAGCAAAGGGGCATCCAGTATTTTCAAAATCAGAAGGTAAAGGGCAGAAAGTAAATTTCCTACAACTTTGCAAAAGCATTTAGCTCTGAAAAAGCTGAAACATTTAATGAACAAACGGAAGTCTTGTTCACTGAATTCATGTAAAAAATGTTAAGGCAAGATATTAAAATGCTTTAATACCTACAGGATATACAGGTGATATTCAAAAATTCAATAGAATAATATAGTAAGGTAATTTGTACATAACATGAAATTAATATATATAAATTTCAAATAAATCCTTTCTCTGTCTTTCAGAAATGGACAACTTGGCCTCCTTGGCTCTACGGGAGGAACAGCTATGAAATATTCTTTAGTCCTTTTAGCCAGAACCGACTTCTCCAGTAACTGAATTGAAAATGCTTTGTCATATTCAGCTTTAATCACAATGTCTCTAATCAGATGTAAAAATTAAGGCACAGAGGAGTAAACAGCTTTTTGTTCAAATCTAAACAGAAATCTATTTGAAGTATCATCAGCTGCTTTCCCTACAGGACACTGTTCCTTCCAGCACTTATTATGACCGTGTCCATACAACTGTAGTGTAAAATAATGAGAAGCTATATGCAGGTTTTAAAGCAGTGCTTTACAGTACCCTCACCCATTTGAGAATCCCTCTTTTCATTCCTACCCTGTTGCATTTACCTCCAACGCATTAAGCAATACTACAGATGGAAGAGAGCAAGATGCTAGCACCTTGCACTGCAAATGCAGATATTGCATGGGATTGAAAACCCCATCTGAACACAGATGTTCACTGGGGTACAAAATCAAACACAGCTGCACATCAAAAGGAAAAAATGTATTCAATTAAAAAGATCCTAAGGTAGTACTAAAAATACCTCAAACACAGATACATCATTGTGACGAACTTACCCCAAATAAAATTAAAGTTCTCTATGATGAAAAGTCACATTAATTTTCCTTCAGTCTGAGAAATTTACTTCCCAGCAAGCACTTTCTGTACTGCAACCAAGGCGGTAAGCTACAATGTAGAACAGCACAAACAAGAAAGATACATCCTAAACCTGCTCCATGGTCACACTGAGTAGTGACGCTGAGATCATGACCAGTTTTAAAAAGAAAATAACTCATATAAGATAAAACAATATCCATTCTGCCTGACAGTGACCTTGCAGCTTTCCTGGAGAGCTTTCCTGGAGCTGTGAACTTGTAACAGTTTGACCTCAAAGAACAGTGGCCCAGTGTCCCACCAGACCAGAAGTGCTCTCACCGGATGAGCTCTGAGTTGCAGATTGGGGCTGGCCCTGCAGGAATCCCAGGAATGTGCTGGGTACGGCTGCTCAGTGGGGCGCTGCTTTCTGTGCATAACCTCCTGTCTCTCTGAGACATCATTCCTCCCAGGACAACCATGTGTGATGCCAAGCACTTGGGTGCAACCGATTGCTTGAAGTCAGACATCAGGGAAAGGACGGCAGGCAGAGCTTAGGCAGGAGGCACTGTGTTTGTATGGCCGTCTATGGGCATGCACTGAAGGAAACACTACTGCTCTTGCAAAAGTGCCCCAATACACCAAAACTTTGCCTTTGAAACACCAGAAAGGCTTCTATGAGCACAGGCTCCCCTCACCTCAGCCCACTGCTGCATAGGCGGCTTTTTAGTGTGCAGCTACACGCGCCTCCACACCCCTTCAGCCTTCACTCGCTGGCTCAGCCTTTGAGAGCCCCACCTCACTGGCAGTCAAGGTGTTAATGTGATACTGGCAGCCACTCGCTGGGAAATTGGACAGCACTCCAAACCACAGAAAGTTCCCAAACTCACCCTTTTTTATTGCTGGTGATTTGGCACAGAGCCTGCTCAGCCCTGTGGGCTGACATGTTAGCCACACCTTAAGGACACAGCTCTGTGGCTCAGCGTTGCCTATATGTGTTTGAAAGAGGTTCTTTCCTTTATGCTCCACAAGCTTACAGAAGGCAAGGGGAATATTTCCTTCCCCTCCCCCACCCCATTCCTTTATTTTCACAGGCTTTGCTCATAAATGGATTGGGAATACTCGGTGGGAATATATTCTCTGTAAATAGTTTCTTCTGCCTGCCTCCTCTGTGCAGCCAGGAATGAAGCCAGAAAAAGACTGTTCAAAAGAAGCCTGTCTCTTTAGTAGTAGGAGTTAAGATATTCAGCTGGGCTGAGCAGATCTCAGTCCTGTCCCCTTGGCATTTATGCAATCTACATTAGATAATGAAGTAAAATCAGACATGATCTGAAGACCACCTACTAGGCTGCCACCCACCCTCCCCATCCATCCGTTACTGATGTATCAGCCTGAGCTGTCTTCTGTTCCCAGCTGGCCCTGCCCCGCAGGAGCTGGCAGCAGGAACAGTGCCACAGCCCTGTGCCTCAGCACAGGTGGGGTTTTGCTCCCTGGCGGACCCTTCCCCGGGCATCTCCCCGGGCACAAGACCTGGCTGCACCTAACCTGTCGCCCTGCCACAAGACTCCACAGGCACACAGAGAAGTTGGGACAACTTGAGAAGTTATCCCATGCCCACGGCCAGGTGTGTGACCACTGCGTTACTGGTCTTGCAGCAGAGAGTACGCGATGCTGATGGACCTGCCCTGCTCTGCCAGGGAGACAACCCTTTGGAAGGCATCAGGGAGGCAGGCTGCGAAGAGGAAATTAAGCCTCTTTGTTTTAACCAGCTCTGACAGAGAGCCGAAGGGAGCAGCTTTCCGCGGTTTCCATGCAGGTTTCTTTCCTTTAGGTGGCGGTATGTGTTTGCAGCTCCCCGCAGCACCACCTGCGCTCCCAGCCCTGCGCCCAGCATCCTCGCCCGGTGCTCAACCAGAGCTGGGTTAATTTTCCAGAAAATCCTGCACAAGCAATTAAAATGTTAATGTTGTGAGGGAAATGCCTCTGTTGAAGTAAGCTCATTCGAGAGTCGGTTGTGCTCGGTGGAAGGGGAACAGTCTATTGATTTTGAACAAGGTCATATCTCATCAGACTTGCCACCTGGATTATTTTTGTTTGCGCTGATCAGCTACGAAGTCCTTGATTTCCCAGCGAGTTTGAAATCACCTTAATGAAGCATCCCTTTAAGGCGGGGTATGGTTGCCCTCCCAAGACTTTTCTTTATTATAGAAATGTGCTCCCTCACCTGTTTATCTCTGACCACCTGCTCACCTCTGTGTTTGTTAACCTTATTTCACTAAGGCAGCAATAACTGATGCAAAAATCTCAGTCCTGGCAGCTGCCAAACGAATTCGCACCTTACACTGGGATTTGTGCTGCAGCCAGCCAGCAGTGCCTTCCCTCAGTAGGATGGGAATGCCTAGAAGTGGAATTATCTTAGAAACCAACAAATTCGGCAGCAACATTTGTGTGAGCATAGGGTAGTTCTGCATTTAATAGAAGGAAAGTTGTCCACATTTTTTACAGCAGTTCCTGCTGATGGAAGCTGCATGAGAATAAGCCCATTAAGATAAGGTATGCTCAGTGAGAGCATGCTGGTATTTCATTACGAGCAGGAGACACCTGGGACAGAGAAACAGAGGCACCTAAAGTCTCATTTCATTTGCAGATTCCTTATGGTCTCTGCCCAGAGCTTGTAGTCTTTCCTCCCCAAGCCAAAGGTCTTACAATGCTCTCTTTTCATGAACGTGGTCACACTGGAAAAGGTGGATGTGCTTTTTCATCGTATCTAAAATAGGTTATGCTATTTCTAGTGATTTGGGCTATGACTCTCTAACCCAAATGCTAGGGTATTTGCATGCTTAATTCACAAGTCTAATTGCCATAATTGCACATGCTCATTAGGCAATTTTGTGTGCAAATGCTGAGTTAGGCACATAACTAGGCATAGTCTTTGCAGTGTGATTTGGTTCAACACTAATGGAAAATTTGTGAACAAATTAGACATGCAATTGAATGCACATTTTCTACACTAAGAAGTTGGGCAGGGCCTGGCACCAGGCAGACTGCAGTCTAAATGAATGAGCAGAATGTACCACCCTTGCGAATCCTGGTGTAAGACTGAGTCCTTCAACCAGAGAAAAAATCAGACCTGAGCTGTCCTTCACATTATCCAAAGACCCACACCCTCCTGTCAGGCTGAGCTGGAATACTGGGAAGCAAAACAAATTTAACATTCATCTAAGAAAACAAAACAAAACAAAGTAACACCACAAACCCACCAACAATAATTGTGAAGCTCTAATTTTATGATCTGATTGTTGAGGATGGGTAGATACAGAGCCTCCCTGTCAGAAGGGAGACAAAGCCAGCCTGTCTCTCCTTATATTGCCATAGAAGACACAACAGTGAGTAACCCAAGTAGCTCAGTGTTAGCAATAAAAGATACTAGCACGGCTTTTACCCAGCACAGCTGATTTGAGTTAGAGCCCGCCTGTGCAAGCATGACTATAAGAAAGCCCGACTTTCACGGTCTAATGTTTGTAATTTCTCTCTCTCACTAAAGATATATGTTCTTTTAAGAAAAACTACAGAGGAAAATCCCCCAAAAGTAAGAATTCAAGGCACTGAAAGATTGAGTTATGGTTTGTTTAATCCTTCGATTTTATCCTTCCCAAGCCAGTCTGCAAACTCTCTTGCTCTGAATTTATGACAAGCAGGACTAAAGGGACTGTCTATAGATTAACATTGACATTTCCTTTGTGCATTAATCCTTTGAATCTCATTTACCATACATTTCTGCTGAATGACATAAAAATGATCTTTTTTTTTATTACTGAGTAGGTTATGATGAGGGGCATTTTCACCACCATTCAGAAAAATATCAAACAGGAGTCAGAGCTGTATTTTTACCTTTGCCTGTACGGTGGCAATGTGGGCTCCCTGTGAGGGACTGCTTTTTAGAGGACAACAAGGTGCAGCTCCATTCTGCATATTCCCATGAGCCAAAAGCACAGGATGCCACAAGGCCAGGGATACTACACAGGCTGTAACACCACTTAGCAATGAGCCCTTCAGGTGCAGACACTCAAAGCTGGGACATCCTCAGCTTTGCCACGGCTGCACCGAGGCAGTCCTCCCTGCCCAGGACAGAGGCTGCAGCTCCTCCATCTAACATGGCTCCTTGCCCAAAGTTTTTTGCTAGAAAATATGCTTGCTAGCTGTAGGTACATACCACAGCACTTACCCACCCACCATGAGGCTTCTCTGCCACCAAGAGCATAGCCTGACTTATGCAGTCTCAGAGGAAAAAAAAGTTGTGATGGTCCTGTTTCCTGTAAACTGCAGATTTGCATTAAATTTCCTTAGGTTTAGAAGTGTGAAGAACCTGAAATTGACCTATATTAGAATACATACATCATGGATACAGATACGGAATCATAGAATCATGGAATGGTTTGTGTTGGAAGATCATCTAGTTCCACCTCCCCTGCTATGGGCAGGGACATGTTCCACTACACCTGGTTGCTCAAAGCCCCATCCAGCCTGACCTTGAACACTCCCAGGGATGAGGCATCCACAGCCTCTCCGGGAAACCTGTTCAGTGTCTCACCACCATAAAAGTAAATAATTTCTTCCTAATATCCAATCTAAACCTACCCTCTTTCAGTTTAAAGCCATTGCCCCTTGTTCTATCACTTATAAAAAGTCCCTCTCCAGCTCTCTTGTAGCCCCTTCAGGTACTGGAAGATGCTACAAGGTCTCCCTGGGGCCTTCTCTGTTCCAGGCTGAACAACCCCACCTCTCTCAGCCAGTTTTCATATGAGACGTGCTCCAGCCCTTTGATCTTCTTCTTTGCCTTCTTCCAGAAAGGTTAATGTCCTTAGGTACTTAAGTTGGGGGCCCCAGAGCTGGATTCCAGGTGGGGTCTCATGAGATTGGAGTGGAGAGGCAGAATCATCTCCCTCAGCCTGCACATTTCTTTGATGCAGCCCAGGATAGGGTTGACTTCCTGGGATATAGATAGATATAGATATATAGATATAGATACAGATGTAGACCAACTTAAAGAGTTCAGCCCACAACACTGTCACTCCCACCTCTTGTTCTTCTCCACAAGAAAGGATATTTTGAACCCACACAAGTTCAGAGAAGAGATAAATAGCAGGAATAACCTATGGTGCAGAGCTGGAAACTAAAGTAGAGAGACTGAGGGATTCAGGGCTGCTGAAGTCCTCTTTGTGACCAAAACTACAGCATCATGAAACGAGAGGAGAGGAGAGGAGAGGAGAGGAGAGGACTGCAGTCATCACATGAGCAAACACAATGGAGCTCTATTCACCCACAGCCAAGCAGACTATTATGGTGTTGTCCTTGAACATTTTGTCCTGCAGCATCTTTAAATGGACAGTTACTCTGATATTATGTGGAGCTGACTGTGAACCTCCTTGTGTTCAAAGTTTTAAAGATAGCATGGAAAAATGTATACAAAAATGTTGAAACTGTCTGGGAGAGGTAGGGGGGAAGGAGGGAAAGAAGGAAAGGGGTGAGGGAAGGTGGAGAAAGCATTCGTATACCATTGCATGTGCCTATGATGCTAGCAAATACTGACATTAGGCTTCCATGGTTTATTAATACAAAATTCTCAATTAAACAGAAAAACATAGAACATATAGAAGTTGATATTGTACAGTAAATAAATGTGAACAGGAGAAAAAAAACCACCCAAATGAAAATTCAGGGGCTAAATACCCCACCCTGTTTTATAGCACATACAGCAGAGTAAGCTTGGGAAATATTCCTTAGGCTATAAAATTACACAAAGGACTAGAGTGTCCCATTTTTCTTTTTAATTTAAAGAAAATAGCCAGAGCCATTGAAGAGAGGGAATTGACCTCTTTGGGTCTCTCACTTTCTCAGAGACATTTCTGGTCAATCAAGCCCGTACATCATTCCTGGAAGAATGACCACAGCCTCCACACTTCTGGCCTCTACCCTGGAAGCCATTGCTTATATTTCCATTATCCCACTGTATGTTAGACCTGTCCACAGCCTTCATCAATGGTGAAAGGTCAGAAGTCTCCCAAACTTAGATATTGGCATATAATCTTCAATAAGTTAGACACAGAAATTTCAAAATCCATATTCCTGAGTGATGGGACATGTCATCCCCCCTTTATGCTTCTTTTCAAGGGGTTACAGGCAGTTTGGACTGGGCAGCTTTACAATCCATCCATTTTAAAAACAATTAAAATAATATAGAGTTGATTTTATTATTTTTTTAAGCACCACAGCTTGCAGGAGTGCTGAGTGTGAATGGCTCCTTCCCATATAACATAGCACGCAATACCCTCCTGGGGTGGGGACCACAGCCACTGAGCATCCCTGCTTTGAAGGCATGCCCCACTTTCCTGACACTGGGAATGGGAAGAGACAATGGGTTCCTGCTTGGGAGCAGGGAAACACTGCAAAGCCAAAAGCCGTACCCAAGCTGCTCACAGATGTGACTATGCCCAAGATGATCGGGGAGGCATTTTCTAGTGCTGGCTGTGCCTCAGGTTATAAAGCATTTCCATTTTCCTTTGCTAAGGTTTTTTTTTTTTTTTTTTTTTTTTTTTTTTTTTTTTTCTCTTCTTTTGGGGGANTTTTTTTTTTTTTTTTTTTTTTTTTTTTTTTTTTTTTTTTTTTTTTTTTTTTTTTTTTTTTTTCCCTTCCTCATGGGGAAGATAAGCTCCCCTGCAAGGGTGGCACAGCTCAATAAGAAAAAAGCCTCCCTCCAAATCCTCCGGGATCCTGGGTGTGCTGAGGGCTGCACTTAGCCTCGGCTCTCAGAGCAACGAGGGTGCTTCAGAGCCAAGGCTGTGCCTTGCTGCGGGGGAGGCAATTATCCACCAGGAAATGTGGTGGGGGAGACACCACACACACACACAGAGCGACAATGCGGGCCTGATCTCCAGAAGTGCAGAACACTTGTGAGGCAGCGAACACCTCCGGCACTCTACGCCAGGAGTTAAGAGCATTCGGCACTTTAGGAGACTTGCTAAGCATCCCCAGAATCTGTGTGGGGGTTTTTACCTGTGGTCGGAGCCTCCGTTACCCTGAGATCCTTTTACACCTAATTAAGATAAATCGCAGAGAAATATACAAAGATGCATAATTTACCCGCTCTTCGACTGATTTAAGTGTATCCCCGCAGGGAACTACACCCATTTAACTAAAATCAAGTTAGAAATCAATTTAGTTACATTAGTGCATTTTCGGTATGGAATAGCCCTTAATTTGAATGGGAATAAAGACCCACTATGGGCCGATTGATTCCGTTACGTGAAGGAAAAGCTTTTATACTCAATATAGCTACAAACGAAATCTGTTTCAGAATGCTACAGGATATTATGTATGGGAAACATGTGGGTATAGGCTTGGCTTTTTTTGCACAGCTCTGAATATCTTCGTTCCTCCTGTGATTTCAGGCATTCCCACACAGAGTTGTCCCAGAAAACCCTGAAAAAGGGGGCAGTTTACCTTCCAAGAACCATGGGGGCTTACTTTCAGTGGCAGAATGTGTGAGGGATCAGAAAGGTCTTTCCAATTTAATGTGTGAGCTCAGGAGACACAGGAGAAAGGAAAAGCCTGCCCTCCAGGAGTATTCAGGGGGAAAACGATGCACACTGGCAGGGAAAGTTGTCAGGATAAGAAATCCCATCTCAGGTTGCTGTGTGCTCCCTCAAAGCAGGGACAAGGACTGAGCATAGCATTACAGGTTGAAGGGAGGGAGCAGATCTGTTCGCATCCAGCAGGACCCGGCAGGGAGCAGGTGTCATGCGTGGAACAGCTTGAGCAGCACATCTCCCCAGAAGGAGGGTTGAAATGTCCCTTCAGCTGACTCACTTTCCTCCGAGGCACAGAGGGGGCTGATGGGTGCACTGGCGGAGCCTGGGAGCACCAGGTAGCCCTGAGGGACTGTTTGCAGCCACCTCCGGTTAACACAATTCTGGCTCCATCTTCTGTCCAAAGCAGACCCAACAGTGGTTGTGTCCCATGGGGTTTGAACCCATTGCCTTCCCACGTCTCTGTGTGTGAGGAAGGGATCAGGCAAGGGAGAGGGAACAATAATCAGGGGTTTTCCAGCAACAGTGGGCTGCTCATCCCAATTGCTTAATTTTCACTACTGTAATTTCTTAGACCTCTGAAGATAGCTTGCTAATCTTGCCCCCACTATCCTGCTGTTGACCTTCAAACACAGTCCTGGGAACAATGTTGTCAAAGATATATGAAGACTCTAGGTGGCACTTCAGGCTGCATAACTGTGACCTTGTCTATCAAGACATGCAGCATTTAAACCATAAATTTAATCAGGTAATCCTTAGGCAATCAGGGTGATCAGCAAAAGTGTGTTAGCACTGTGTAGTCCCTGCAGCAATTTCCAGTATACATTTCCAGTGTACCCAGAACTATAGTTCAGCTCCACTTCACCAGCAGAAATCAAGAGAAATCTCAGTCAAGAAAACCGAAGTACTCACTGGAATAAATCAGATACAGCCCCATGGAGATCTTGCAAGACCACAAGTTTGTCACCTATGCAGAAGCAAGAAACCCAAATGTATGTGTAAGCTTCAGATACTAGAGATGAATGCTGTAGTAAAACCACAGGCAATTCAGCAAAACACTGCACCACTCCAACACCTGCTGAAGGGGTACACAGGCTGTATATTTTATTTCTGTTCAAATTGCTTTGTCTATTTTCTGCACATTTCATCAGAACAGAGCCAGCAATATTTATGCTTCTCCTCTCTCTAAGCCCCAATGATTAGTCAGTGGGTGCCTTGGACATGTGCTTGCTTGACAGTTTACTAAGAATGAAGAAGCAGAGCAACAGTGAAGCATGCTCCGGCACGTTTTTTTGGAATCAGGGCCCAAATGCCAATGCATTTCTCAGTGGACATCTGAAGGTGCTTTCCACACTACAATTATCTAATGGCAAAGCTGCCAAAGAAGGACTCTGCCTTTTCTCACCCACAGCTATTTGTTACTCTCCCTCCTCCTTCCCATTTATCACTCCTAAGTGTGCTGATACCCTTTAAACTAAATCAGTGAAATAGCTGGTATTAGCAAAACCAGAAAAACCCTTCTGGACTGTTTTAGATGACACCAGAAATAGCTGCCTTAACATAACTGTGGCAGGGGACAGGAAACTGCAGTAGGGAAAGGAGCAGAGAGGAAATGCATTGGGAAGGACAAGGACCTCTTCCCACTGTTTTCTTCCTACAGAAGCACTAATGGTGATTAGCAGCCAGCTGTCTATACTAACTGGGCAAAAAAAAAATAAAATTGTCTACTTCTTCCTAGCTTCTCTTCACTGGATCTGTGTTAGACTAGCTCACAATTCAGCATCATGAAATCCCACAGACTGTCTGGAAAAGGGCACACAAGACATGTGGGTCCCCCTGTGCATGGGGTCTTCTTGTCTGCTGCAGCACCTCTCCAAGCCCTCCAATCCAACACAGCCTTTGTCTCACCACCCTTCCCATGCCTCATGCAAGGCCCCCAGGTGTGTTCATGTACCTGGGAGGGGAAAGCCTGGTCCTTTTGCCTCCGGGCTTCGCTAGCAAGCAACAAAGCTGGGGCAGCTGCTCCAGGAGGATTATAACACCTTCTCCCACTGGGCCAATCCTTCCCCATCGGCTGCTGAACAGGCAGCAGCCAGTTGGCAGCTGCAGAGAAAAGCAAAGACAATAAGAAGAGGAATCCCAGCCAACTTGTTGAGGATTTATAAAGTGAGGGTCAAGTCTTGACAAACTCCTTTTCTTTCACAGTGAAACTAGTGGACCCAATTCAGAGTGGTTCCCACAACAAGCTTTCCTCTATTCTCTCCTAGGGAGAAGGAGCATAACCCATCAAAGCTGACACCTCCATGCACAGATTAGATATTCCCAGGTACACAGAGGTATGAATACGCAGAGTAGAGGTAGAACAAAAGGGATGCTGTATTCATTTTTTATTAGGTTCTCTCCCTCACCATGTGAGTCCAGCTTGCCATAGCTGCAGGCGCATTGAATAGTCATGGTATTGGCCAAAGTGAATTCACCTTTCAGCAGAGGGAACATCAATCAATCCTGCCCTCCCCACCTTAGCCTCTCTGTTTCAACAGCACCAGAACATTTCACCATTATTTTATTGCTTGTTACCTCCAGTTTATTGCTCTCACAGTTTAACCACAGTTTACGCCCAGGGATATAGTGAAGGCCTGCCTACTTCACCTTTTGAGCAAAGCTATGGGCAAACTTCATGGCAATCCCAATAGGCATTTTGGTCCCTAATTCCCAGTGAGGGTCAGGAAGGCTGGTGTTGCGTAACACTGATACATGCTCTGTGTGACATGCTTGTGGTCCTACAGATTGTGTGCAGCTTCTCACAGTGGAGTTCCAGCACCCTGGGATCCCTTGTCCAGGTTTCTTCCAGAGAGCAGGAGCCCAAGGGGATGCAATGTCACTGGTGTCACTCTGCCCACCAGGGAAGCAAGGCAGCCAGGGCAGCCCTCATTGATACAGGTTGAAAGATGGAGGACAACAGGTTCACAGGAGGGGCTCTGAGGTCACCCCTAGCATCCTGACTACCTTGTCAAGGCCACCAGGGGAGGACCACACCAATGCCCTGTTGATGAGACAGCCTGGCACTGCACAGTGTGCCCAACACCAAGAGCAGGGACACGTCATTCTAGGGAAGAGGGGAAAAACACAAACTAAATGTGGTAGGTACAAAATAGTACTTGTAGGACCAAATCGTGCTTCACAGTGCTGGGTTGGTGCAATACCCTGCTCCTACCTTTGGTACCTCCAGAACAGCTCTTCCCTTAAATCTCTTATTGCTATTGTCTCTTTGAGCCTGAGCGAAAAACTCAAATTACAGTTTTTTATGCTTGCTTTTATATATATGGAAGATGTAACCTAAAAAATTGGGGGGTTTTGTCCTCTGGGCCAGCTCTGGACAGTCACGTTGTAATGAGGAACACAATAAATGTCAGTTTGCCTTAGAAGACACTCATCAGGGATTTAGGTTCACCATCCGCAAACAGTATTATCTCCAGTGCCATAATCAGCCTGAAGGAGGAATGGGTTCCTAGGACCTTTGGCATTTTGAGTGAAGTAAAGTTACACAATTAAACTCCAGTTAGGAAATATCCATAACTTACCAACAGGGGAGAGCAGTTAAGAGCATTACCAGCTGTCAGCACCTGGGAAACTAAATTAAATGGCCAGAGCACTGAGATATGAAAACTGAAGGAAAAATCACATGTGCCTACTTTCTTTACGGCTGCAGTGTCATAGGTCATATGTTGTGCTAACCTGTAAGAAATAATAGGAACTGGGAGATAAAATATAGCTCCAAATGTGAACTGGGGCATGGCATAGAAGAAGTTAAGCAAGGACAAACAGATTACTAGTACTCTGAAGTATAAAATCACTGTCCCAGAGACTGCTCTCTCTCCTCTTAGCAGCTTCATAAACCAAACCAGCTGTTGCAAAAAACACTGTCAGATTTTTAAAGACATCAATTTCCTTGGTCATAAATAGAAATACAATTTCTTTAAACTAAAACTATTCTCCCATGTAAATCTGTTTGGGGTTTTTTAAAAAATTGAATTAGCAACATATGTAATGACAGCCCTTCAGGGATGTGTGATGCTTATAAAGAGATTCCTGAAAAAATTGCAATCACTCTTACAAATTTATCATTCCCTTCCTGAATATCCAATTTTCTGGGCAATGTAAGGCAAAACAGAAAATAAAGAAGCAACAACTAAAGTGATTTGGGTGGGTTTTATGTGTGAGGAATTGTGGCCTCACACAGAGGAAAGATCTCCTGACCCAGGTTTGTGAAATGGGGATAAGCAGTAACAGCAGGGACTGGTTCAACCTGTATTGGAGGAGAAAGATGAATGCATTGAAGCACCTCCTGACTGAGAGACTGAGGAGCCATAATCACCTCCCACCCTTCCATGCAATGGAGCTACTTGCATTCCCCAACAGCAGCAGATACAGGACACCAACTATCACATGTGTAGAGGGGATGTATCATCACTGTGTGGCATCAACAGCCTGATTTGGAGGGTCAGTGCAGGACACAGAGGTTTGGCATCATCCAGCAAGAGGGGCTGGGAAGAGTGCAGGAGCAGGTTTGGGGAAGGACAGCGGTAGCAGGGAAGAGGCTAGTGGGAGCTGGGGTCAAGCCTAGTGTGGTGTGGATTAAGAGACTGGCTAAAAGCAGGAAATGCTCACACTTCTCAGAAAGCTTTACAAGCACTGCTAATGAAATAGCAACCCCCAAAATACTTTTGATCCTATTCATTTTTCAAAGGCATCCATCCGAACAGCAGCTCCTGCCTCAGGGTGCTCCTGTGGAGCGATGGGCAGAGCATGCCTATGGCCCAAGAGGAGCACAGTGACACTCTCAGCCAGCACTTGCCAGCTGCAAGTACCAGCCTGTCTAATGAGGCCCTCCATCGCTCCCTTCCCTGCTGGCTGCACCCTGTGGGTGGCACTGGCATGGATGCCTTTGCCAAAACGCTTGCTTCATACCAGGGAGGTGCACCCATTTGTAATTCCACTCTCCTGGCTCTGCAGGTGCCTCTGGCCACGTTGAGGGGGAGGAAATTACAATGGTAGTGATGGAGCCTTCAAGGGAATGCTGACTCACACCCATCCAGAGGTTGCAAGAAACACCCAGAAGTCTCTCTCAATGATTTGCTGCAGATGGGGAAACGTAGGGGACAGGTGCAATACCTCCCCAGCCTGCCATGGCTTTGAAATGCCATGGCCTCACACAGCACTGCTAAAACAAACACAGCAATTAAAAACCTCTGTGCAATGAGTCTGGTTCTGCAAAGAGACAAATGGGTGGCAGAGTGGTGGCAATGACGAGCATTGCCTGGTAATCCATTTTCTGCGAGCTACGTAATGGTCACATTTATAAAGAACTAGTAGAGGAAAGGGAGGGAAGCACAGGAAATCCATTACTGCCATAAAGGGAAGGAAACAGAACAGGAGCCTGGACCCAAATCTGGGCTCTCCTGGATTCCTGATCTCCTGCCAGGGTAAGATATTAGAAACCAATAGCAGGGGTGGAGCAGCGGTAGCTGCATCAGTGACTCATTCCCTTGGGAAAAGCAGAGCCACTCAGACAACCGGCAGAGTCTTGCTGCGTGCGTGGCCTCAGAGAGCTCACCCATCACGTAAGCAGCTGGCACGCTTCCTGCGAAGAACGAAAAATGCAGATCATTTAGCCTGGCTACCTGAGGGTTATCCCTATTATTATCTCACAGAAAGGGAAACGGAGTCATCCTGATGAGACTTTTGATACAAAAAAAGCATGTAGTATTACGTGAGATATCCAGGAATTGGAAGTCCAGATGGAAAAACGTTAGGAATTGCTCTTTGAGTTGTTTAAAATCACAGCTGACCTTATTATTCGGTGTTCAAGCAGGAGAGAGAACTCTGAGACAGGACCACATTCAGGCTTTCTCCTTCCCCTGCCCATCCTGCTGCCGCCCATACAGGATTCTGGTCATGTGCTGCGTTCTCACAGTTCCCACACAATCCCACCCTTGTGCTCCCAACTCGGGGATGAGGAAGCTGTTTATCACACAGCATTCTGTTTGTCACATTCGTTTCAGAGGATGATAATACCCAGTTGCAAGTAGCACATTTTACATCAGCAAATATTGCAGCAGTTCTTCTCCAGATGGGGAAATGAAGGCTTAGAGGGGTAAAAAGACTTTCCTTTGGCCACCTAGCAAGTCGCTGATCTCCCAAGTTCCAGTGCAAAATTAAACATCACTCCCTAGGCTTGCTTTTAGATTTAGCTGACCACTATATATCTATGAAGTCCATACATGAGAATCCTGCCCAACACCTACACCTAGAAATATATTCTTCTTGCAGGGCAAAGGCAAGGTGGGAGGGGGACTGATGCCTTGGTACTGTAGTTGATCACTCAAAAACCTGTATGCTTTCAGCATTTGTCTAATCAGATTTCAGTAGAATGTACATAGAACTGAATCCAATCTGCCTATTTTTAAAACTTGACAAATTTTTTGCATCAGCAATAGAAAAGCCCATGCACCACCATCTTCCCCAAACTGGGAATTTTGCAGCCTGATCAGTTCAGCTTGCCTTCCTGTGCCTCACATGTCTCAAGGAAAAAGTTTTGCCTGTAACTGCATCTCTGAACACCAGTGGGGAAGGTCTTTGTTGTGACAGGCTATATCCTTCCTGCACATCTTTTCTTTCTCCCCCGATCCTATATCCAGTACTTCTAGCCATAGGCAACGCCATAGAGATGCATCTTGACATTGAGTGTTATAGGGGCTGATACTTGAGACAGAGTTCCTTCAGAGTTCAAGGCTGGCTTGCTATGTGTTTTGTTTGCTCCTTGAACCTTCTTAAAGCCACAGCTGGGAATTTTAATAGCTTTCCCAGCTGTCTCTCTGTGATGGGGGAAGACCCAATGTGACTAAAGGCCTGGTATGACTGTGCTTCACTACAAGGTAAAATAAAAACACCGTCTTGAAAGTAGATGTGTATTTTGGATTTGAAACTACATGGCTGCCAAGACGAGCTACTGTTTAATTTTGGTGGCACCTAGTAGTTCGGTGTGTCCTCCTTCTGCCCCATTCCAGAATGGGTCAATTAAAGAGGGCTGCTGTAGAAAGTCCCTCCCAATTTTGCTCCAGGCCCATGGGAATACAGCCCATTCTCACCACCCATAGCATCACCTCCTATTTCCCCAAGCCTCACATGTGCTCATGAGCCCTGACTGGCAGGTTTAGCCTGCACTTCACAGCTCCTGCTTTTGCACTGAATGTTGACATGCTCTAAAGTGTCCAGGGTCTGAAGCTACAGTCTGCTACAACATTATTATTATTATTACTGTGGATAGGACAATTACTAGTATTTTACTATGACTTTATTTTCTCGGTTCTTCATAGCAAACAAACAAGAGTGTGATCTATGGCAGTTTCCATTTCAGTGTCTCTGCAGCTCTACCGCAGAATGCCATCATCCACACCTCTGATCCCTGAGAGTCCTGTTAGCGCATCTTGTTGGCAGCAGAAGTATTCTTCCACTGCAGGTTTGATCCAAAACAGCATATTCCACCATCTGCAGCTACCTGCTGGTGTCCAAGACGTAGTGAGGTGGTTGCTTTCTTTATCCAATAGCATTTGCCAATATTTATCTCTGGCACCAAGCGCTGAGGCTATTTTTGCTTCTGCCAAGTCGGGTTAACGCGTCTTTGGTTACAGGCACTCGGTAATGAGCAGTTTGTCGTACTCGGAAGAGGTCGCCAGGCTTAGGCAAATGCAGCCTTTGCCCGTGTGGAGGGTGGCCCCAGGTCAGCACCTGGAGGAGGGTGCGGTGCCTGCAGCACTGACACCACCTCTCTCCATGCAGTGTAGTGGCTGCTGCTCCCCCTTCGCCCTCAGTGCAGTGGTTACACAGGTGCCATCCTGGCCAAATCACGGTCTCTCTTTCAAGGTGAAATATGTCTGGAAAACATCTCAGTCCTTTGAAAATGTCTCGATAACTTTTCAGCAGTCCAATGCCTGCTCTGACTCTTCATGGACCAGCTTTTCTTCTTTGCCTATGTGGACACAAGCCATCCCACCTCAACTCATCTTCAGGTTATTTGTTATTAATAATTTTTTTCTACCTGGTATCTTAGTCTGGAGAGCATTTATTCCCTTTTTACTCCTTTTCTTGCCAAATTTTTTTCCCTCCTTCCACCTCCAAAACACAAGCTGAAGAAGCACTCCATCTATGCTGCAGTTGTGAATTGGTGTGCACTTGCCTTCTACATAGCCACATCTCTCCCAACACCAGGATGAGCTCTTCAAGCACCCTCACACCAGTTACTGTTTCTTTCAAGCATACCACAAATTCCTTTTTTTTAATAAATCATCTGTTAACAAAAGAATCAGCCAGTTTCTTTGGGGGCAGTATTCTGATCTATGTATGTCTTAAATTCAATTACGCTCTTTGAGGAGATTCTTTACTTATGTTTTATCTGCCAAAGAGGAAAGGTTACAATCTGTTGTGATTTTTTTTCGATCTTATATGAGTCCTACTGATGTGCCTGAAAGCCACTGCAGTATGTCCTTGACTGGTACTAGAGTGGTTGTTATTGGTTTTGTTTCTCTCCCTTTTCATCTCATTTTTCCACTGTCCAAAAAGAATCTAGTTGATAAATTTGTTCCTTTTCATAACTATCCTCTCAAATATTGGAATCTTGGATAATGTTCTTGGTCTTTCTTCCTCCTTCCTATCCCTTTTCCTCACAAATAAGCACGATCACAGCCTTCATTTCTGACTACATGGGTAGAGGAATCAGATCACCTCTGAAATTGTGCTCGCCATGAAAAGGAGTTGAAAAGACCTAACGAGCAAAAATGTCCTGGAAAAAAGAAAATGGAAGAACCATGGATTGCCGCCAGAAGCTCTGCTGAGGACCAAGCCTGCTTGCCAGCAACTGAAAAGCTGCTCACAATTGTAGGTGACTAAACCTAGGGCACAATTTCAATGTCTGCCAAAACCAACAGTGGTCCAGAAGATGGCACATAGTGATTGCTGGACTTGTCTTCCAGTTCTGCTGACTGGCTAGTTCCCAATCCTGTGCCTCAGTTTCCTGTTTCTGGAATGGGAAGAGCTGCTAAATTTTGTTACAAAAACCAGAACACCCTTTACGTATGCCAGGAAATTAGCAAACACAGCAGCGGGAAGGGATCAATAGAACAGATCATAATGATGACAGAACTAAACTAAATGTCTCTTCTTTCAAATGACTCATGCACAGCCAAGGCTGGAGGTTGGCAGAAACCAATGAAAAAATCCTCTTCCCATAAAAAGTACAAAGTATTCAAACTATCCGCATTTTATCAATAAGTGCAAATAAATGATAGAGAAACAGGTCCAGTTTCTGTACTGTAACCCTTGCCTCCTGCCTTTCCCTACAGGGAAGTCTAAAGCTCTTCTACAGAGGTGGTTTACAGGGATGACCTAGACACTGAACCCGAGAGCCTGGTCTGAACTCCTTCTTGGGGATGGGCAACTGCCTCCCCTTCCTTGCCAGTCACCATGTCCTTTATTGGACCTAGTCTCAAGTACACGAAGATCCCAATTTATCAGCTACTTCCCAGCTGTGTCTAAGCATACTTTGATGAATTAATGCATAGGACATTAAAACCTGTAACTATATAGAAAAGAACATAACCCAAAATATATTTAGCGGTCTAAACAGATTGTACTGTACAATATGAACTTTTGGCTCTGCAGAGAGATGTTTGCTTCTATCTCCAGCTGTTTAAAAACTGACCTTGTTTACTGCATTCAAAATTGTTCCTTTCACCCCCGTGCCTGTACAGGAGGAGCAGCAGGACCACAGAGCACCCTCCTGCATTCACAGGTCACACAAGACCACATCTGACCTTGGACTTAGCAAACTCATGACCAGACGTGGCTCCAAATGTGGCTGTGCTGGCTTCACACCACACAGGTATGGATCTTCACCCAGATCCAAGGAGAACAGATCATGGATCAAAGCCTTTCTTCAAGGTACTGTGCAAGCACTGGAAAGAAAGAGTACCTTGAGCCTAAAAAAGACATAAGACATGTAAAACAAGAATGCTAAAGAGATTTCAATAACATTAATGTTCCTTAGATATTTCCATGTGCTGTTTTATAAATTAAGACTTTTAACCAGCATTGAATCAAAAAAGATACCTAGGGCAGATGAACTAAAGAATAGGCAAAGGGTAGTAAGAGGAATTAGTATTTTGTCTTCCAGAGAGGAGATTCTTCTTTTGACCACAGAAAGAGATCAAACTGGTTTAATCACACAATATAAACTCTAGGCTAAAAAGCAGATCTAGTGTGCCTAGAAAGAGGACAATCATTTAAGTACACCAAATTACTGTGTTCATAATAAAGTAGCTTTATTAAAGATGATAAAAGCCAGGCAATGCCCCAAGGCATGGCTCCTCTGAAACTCAATCCATGCTCACTTTCAAACGTACAGGTGCAATGATCCCCTTGCTTCTGTGTAGTGAATTAATTTTGGGCAACAATTAGCCCTCACAGGCTTGCTGCTATTGCATTTTCTTGCCATTTTGAAGCATTCAATATTGGGATTAACTTCTTTCTATTAAGTCTATGAGACTTCTTTCATTCACTAGGTGTTTTGCTTCAGCTGTTTTATTCAGTCATTAACATTTTCAGTAAAATTATTTTAAAATCAGTTTCTTACAGTACTTTGGATTGGTTTTCTGGAAGTGGTAGATCCCAGCTTATGTCAGGGATCAACACAGACAAGCAGAGGTGCTTCCAGAAAAATTAATTTGCAGCATTTTGTGTTCAGGACAGAACAGACGAAGAGTAAAAATGAAGTGCAGACACTCACAATGACATATACGTTCACAAAAACCAAGATTCTGGGAATACCTATCATAATATTTCTTCTTATGAACATTTTAAAAATTAAAATCTTCTTGATATATTCCTTCTCTCCCACTCTCAGGAACAGCTACTGCCACAGATACTTTCTTTAGAAAGTTTATATTTGACTCCACAGTTCCAGAACAAAGCCTTTGGCCTCAGTTGTCCAGGCATCTGCACATGTGCATTGGTCCCAAGAAACTCAGCAGGATTATGCACATGTAGAAAGTTATTTTTAGCTATTTATTTATACTTTTTTTTTCAGGTTGATAAAAACTATTTCTTCCCAAAGAAACAAATGCTACTGATGGACATTCTAGTTCCATCTCCTTGTGAGAGTAGTGTCTATGCTTCCTCAAACACGTAGCTTTTACATAATTGAGGCTGACTTACTAGAAAAGATCATGTGCTCTCATTAAGTGGTGCAGACCATGTATAAAGAAAACATACTTACAGAAAGAGAGAAAACAGTGTGTTGCTACCATTGTCATCTGTGAAAATTATTGCCTTTACCTCTTGTCCAGTTTTGGATTTAGTTTCTAATCCCTTTAACAGGCTTTCCCAAATCCTGAGTAGTTTAAACTGTTATTTAATATGTTCTTTGCTAGAAAGATTTTCTGCCTGTGTCTGTGTACATTATAATATGTATGCACATACACATAATAATATTACTCCCGTAGTGGCAATTAAGCAGCATAATCCACCTCAAAGATATTTACAACAATTTAAACTACCCTGAATCAAGGAGTTTAGAGGATTAGAGATGAGGTTTAAGCAGTTACTGAGAGGATAGATTTTACAGTTCCTGTGCACTGCAGCACTGTTTTACTTTAAGAACAGAGAACAGAGGGTTTGGAAGTGATTGAAGCACAGAAGGAAATGAATCAAAAGTTGAGTATGAATCAAATGCCCAGAATAGTTTGTTTGTTGAGAACTTTTAAATTCCATGTTTAGAGGAGGGCAGACAGCTGGCTGCTTGAGCAAGTTTGTTCAACTTCCTTGCAATCTCCCTCCCTTGGTAATTTGAGGACAGTCGGTGAGCGTGTGTGTACTCCCACACCATCTCCAGCACCCTGCATGTCTGTGGTGTGGGCAGGCACAGTGGGTCTGGCTTAAACTGAAAGCTCTGGTATCTTCAGTAACATATGGCATGCTCTGGGACAGAGAGCACAAACTAGCACTGAAAATTCAAGCCACACTGGATTTATCAAAGGAAAAAAAGTACCCAAAGATAAAAAATTCGGCTATGCCGAAGAAGGATTGAACTCACACAGATTGAGCAGCCCTGCTGTTTGATTTTCCAACGTCCGTGTAGTGAATCAGCACACCAGGATTGTTTATGGGCACACCCTGACTTGTATTTGTATCAACACATTTATGCTTTTCAGTCTCAGACTCCTCAGCTGAAACAGTGCTTGGCTGAAAGGGTCTGAAGAAAAGCTTGCCAAATATATTTATCTGTTGCACTGTCTCTGGGGCCAGTTCCTCCAGTCTACCTTGCCAATGGAATAAGAGTAAACTCTCTGAAACTGCCCCTCTCCTGTATGTAACACCTGGGATATTGTCTATTTTCCCTCTCTCTCTGCCAGTGAGAAGCAACCACTAAAAAGTGACAAATAGGGAAAAATTACTGTTGCTACCTGCTGAACTAAATATAACTCCCACATAATTCCCCAATAAATTCCTTGTATTAATCTCAGAGGGTTTGGGTTTTTTTTTCTCTCCAAATTTATTTTTTCATGAGTAGTATCTTATATACAAAAATGCATCAACCTTCCTGTCACACCCCAGGCATCAGCTCCTATTATCCACTCCAGAGGAGAGCAGCAGAGTCAGAGCAGGAAGTGGAGCTCTCTGAGGGCGTGGACTTCCCAAGCTGCCAATCTCCCAGGTGTGACTTTGCCCAGCAGCCCAAAGGCAGCCTTGCCAGCAGTCCACAGAGTAGCCCCTGGAAGCTGTGGTCCTGCTGCCTTCTCCACACAAGGCTCTGGCAAACCTGAGAGCAGCAAAAACACACCCTGTGCACAGTCAGTTTGGCATTGCTGATGAGAGCATGCAGCAGCTTCTTTCTGAATGGACGTTCCCTTCCCTTTCTAAGAAACCTCTTCTATCATATCTGTGTTTGCTGCTTACTGGAAGGAAGGGAGGAATAGGAAAATGTGTGTGGAAGACATGAGGATGGAGAGGCCAAGCACAAGGAAGCCCTGTATCATGGGTGTCATGTCATGTATTTATATCAGCTTCACTTCCCAGAGATCCACACTTGGTCATGGATGGCACAAGCTCCCTGTTGTCTCCAAATGGCAACAGGAAATTCTCATTACAACTCCTCCTTGTGACTGTGGCTACTTCAATTAAAGAGAATCATTACGGGTAACAATCTATTTGCAAAACTTGTAAAAGTTCTAACTGTGTTTGTGGTGGTTTTCCTCTTAAAAAATATAAATTATTTCAAACTACCTTTAAGAGCCTGCAGCAGTACCAGGAGAAAGTGAAGTGCCCCATTCACATATCAGAAGGAGAAACAATCTTTTGGATAAGGCAGTGGATTTCATGCCTAAAGTGCTCAGAAGTTTATTGCATTTACTGGGGAGTGGGGACAGAAATTACAAAAATTATGATAAATAGCTTGCCGTAGCCCATCTACAGATTTCACCTGCTGACATGGTTTAGTGGGCAGACACTAATACCACCCTCGGGAGGAAGAAGGAAACCAGTGCTGGGACAGGAAGGGGTTAGGCAAGATTTAAGTGAGTGTACAGGAAGCAATAAAGGTTGTGGAGATTTAGCTTGGTTCTGGTGAGTGTTTGATTGAATCCTTGGTTAGGGAACAAACTTGACAACGTTATCTGTTTTTGCTGTAGGAACAACTGTTCACTTGTCTAAATCCTGCCCTCAGCACTGATATATATCAGCCTTCAGTTTACTCTCACTTCCATCCGAATCACAGTATGAATTAAGCACATCGCCCCTGCTACTATGCAGATGGTGTGCAGAAACGACTACACAGTTTGTTTTAAGGATTTTTAATTTTTTTTTTATTTTATTTTAATTAGGCCTGATTTGTTCTTCCATTTCCTGCCTAGGGTGAATTTAACACAGGTGGTGTCTTCCAGGGAAGGGCAGGCGATTTGGGTGAAACCTCAAAGCTGCCTGAACACGCCGTGCTCTTGGCTGCCAAGCTGAGCCCGCCTTTTACCAGCCCAAGTTTGGCAGACAGCAATGCCAACGGGACCAGCCCCGGGAAGGGCTCTGGGAGCTCAGCCCCGGCTGCCAGCAGGGAAGCCTGGCCAGCCGTGTCTCAGCAGCCCGAGCCAGCGTCAGGTGCCAGAGCAGATCAGATCAGATCAGAGGTCCAGCTCGCCTGAAATCCTGCCTCTTCTGCTCGCCAGGAACACATGCAGAAGAAACCCCCCCGCAAAGGACAAATGCCCGTCCAAAAACATGTTCAGCAGTCCAGTTTCACTGCAAGAGGGAAGTACTCATTGTCACAAGCCCTGAAGCAGAGATCTGAGTTATTAAAGTAATATTACATTAAAATATGAGTTAATAGATTAACTTTTACCCTGGATAGTTTAACTGCAGATGTAGGCAGTATCGATTGCAATGTCTAACATTTGTTAATCCTGCTGAGCTTTTTACCTCAGTATTTTCTCAAGGCCGTGGCAGAGACAGTGTCTTAAAAAAGCATTTGCTGGTTTAGATTTAAACCTGTTGCTTTTATTTCTGAATCTCTCTCTGATATTTATTACAAAAGAGGGTACACAGGAGTGACCACGCGACCCCTTGGTACCATCTGTTGTTTTATATACTGCAGTGACAGCTCTTCCTTCCCACCTTCCACTACTCAATCGTCCATATCTTCATCTCAAAGCATTTCCATACCTCTTCATCACAGGTTTTGTTACTCTTCTCTGGACGTAAAAATATGTCAGCCATATAATCTTTTATGAGGTGGAGCTACCCTTACCTAAAAACAGCATTCTAGCTGAGGACATGCCATTGATCTTTCCATAAAAAGGCATTGTAATTCTCACAGCACTATCCTTTATGCCTCCCTTAATAGGAGGATAACCTGATTCTGGGAAACTATTCCCAGGGAGCAGCTATCTGGAAAGAGGTTCAGGTTCTCTGAGTTTTGACCAGAACTTTTTATGATGCGGCAGAGCCCAAAGCTACGTCTGTCAGCAAGGTCACCTTTGCCATGCACACGTCTGAGGTTCTGTCCCACTGTCTCCACCCTGCACCATGTGAATTTTGGTTGCCTTTGTTTGCCTGCCCAAAATAAAGTGCTGAGCACCGCTGCTGGCTGGGCATTGTCCCCTGTGCTGCGGAGGTGGCCGCGATGCAGGAACAAGCAATAGCAGCAGTTCCAGGGGGCCCGGGGCAAAGGTGGAGGTCGTGACCCCTTGTGTATCATTAGGCAATTAGCCGGGGCCCTCTCTAACCTCTCAAAACACAAGGCCCTGGGCAAACTGTCCTTCCCTAGCCAACCATGGCTGACCCTTCTCTATCCACAGCCACACTGAGAGTGTTTTGACACCCTCTCAGCTATTCTTCTGTTCTACACATGAACAGTATTATATGCTTTTCTGTCTGCATCTTGCAAAGTTGCCAGATTTTGAGGCACTGGAAGATGACCTTATTCAAAGAATTTCATAGAACTGGCACTCTCAGAGCTGCCATAGAAACAGGCTGTATATTTATAGGTTTTGTCCAAGGTGCTGTCCCATCTCAGGATCCTGCTGTCTGAATCTAAAATGAAATATTTTTACCCAAAGGGGCTTAGAAAACAGTGGCCAGAACCATGTGTGAAATGAGAAGATAGAGAAGGGAAAGATTTAAGGATTTAGACATAATTGAACCTAGCCAACTCAGTTAAGCAGACCCCATTGAGGTAATTCCTGACTCCCTTGAAAATCTACTCAGATTTGGTCATAATAAAACAGGCAAATTTCAAATGCCTGTTCCTAATTTTAATTCTCTTCACATTTGCAAACTCAGTCCAAGAAGTTATGTGCCCAGGTACAGCTGGTATGTTTCTCACTGTACATTCAAAGGCTAGGTGGTCTGGATATGCCATTTCTGAGACAGTGGGGCTTTCCTCTAGTGTAATTGACACCAGTGTCCTTTGCAAGAGACAGTGAAAACAAAGGAACGGGAGCATAAAAGGAAAGATGAAGGAAGGAAAGAGGAGAAATCAGAACACCAGATGTATGCTACATGTATAGCATTTTATTAGATTATCCTGTAAGCAATGGTGCAATTTTGTGTATGACAGTACAGGCCCTTCCCTCTCAAGGCTATGGCAAGAGAGAGAAAAGATGGTCTTGTTGTTAAGGTAGTGACACAGAATTCAGGAGATCTGGCTCCCATTCCTGGCTCTGACACAAACCTTGTGTAAATCACTTAATCTCTCTGTGCCTCTGTTTCCCATCTGTGAAACAGAGATAACACATCCTTTTTCTCACCCCAGTCTGTCTTGTCTATTTAGATTATCTGCTTTTCTGGGCAGGGAAAGCCTCTTACTGCATGGGCTTGGGTTTTCAGTTTGTTTGTCCTCAGCGCTTTTTGCTGGATCTTTTAAAACCAGAGGGAACTAGAGTGATCATCTGGTCACAACCCCTTATACAAGACAAGTCCTGGGAGCTCCCAGAATTAATTCCTGAGCTGAGATTGACAAAAGAATAGACTTCAGGAGAAATATATATGTGTGCGTGTGCGTGTGTGTGTGTGTGTAATGTAAAAAAAAGAAAAAAAATCCCAAAATCCAATGTAGTTTTTTTATAAACAGCTATTAGGAAACTTCACTGATAAAAACTGGTGCTTTACTACTTCCTTGGTTTTGTCTAGACTCTTTCCCCACTACTAGAATGATGCTTCCACCACTGGCTGCTATCCATGCTAAACTCAAGAGCTCTCTCTAATCAATGTGTGTATACTTACGGTGGGACTTACTTTTCCTAATTTTACTATGCCTGTAACCCAACCTAGCTGTCCCAGTCGTGGAAGAACCTGAATACAGGAATTCATGCCAAAGGTCTTGGATAACTGTCTTGAAATAGGATAAAATGGCCTCTGAAGGGGTCTGTATTGTCTTTCTTGTGCATGGACCTTGAATAAACTTATTATCCATATTTGTACCCTTAGGATAATTCTGGAGCAGTTACATGATGTTCCCCACTCTTCTTGACATAGCATTTCTTTGCAGAATGTATACTTGAGATTCATTGCACTTCATGATGAGAGCACAATTGTGATTGTACCTCAACTTCAGCAGTGATTTTTACTCCTGTTAATGTGTATTCAACCCCTCCTTTCTCCATCATCACTATACAGCAACAATTGGTGACATCCAGTGAGATAAGTAGATTTGAAATATTTTCAAGAGAGAAAAGAATTGTATTTTGAATTTTTCTAACCTGGACCACCGAGTAATTGAATAAAAGACCTTTTCCTGTGGTCATATGTTAAAGAAAGGCTGCATCTGCTTTTGCATTTTGTGCACAGACTGATCCTTGAAGTGTGCCATAAGCACACTCCTTGGATCAAGCTCTGTATGGGAAACAGACAGACAAATGTATAGTTATGACATTGATACTGAACCGCTCAACCTTGTCAGGATTGAGGTGTCTTCTGGGAGTGCACAAAAGCAGAACCTCAGTTGCCTTGGAAACTTCTCCAGCTGAAAACCAAGGAGATTAAGGCAGTTCTGGGCAGCCACCGAGCTGAGCTTTCAGGATTGCCATTTTAGATTCAGATGCCTAAACTCCTCCTAACTTCTCGCTTAAACCACAGTTTGCAGAGACAGCCTCTATTTGAATAATCAAAATGTCAAGCCACCCAAACACCTTGCAGAAGACTAAATCTTTTACATATCAAAACTGTAAATTAAATTACCCCATTTGAAATCTGTTTTTAAATGAAATCAAGATAGTTTGACAAGAACCATCCTTATTGTCTTTAATTATATCACCTTCTTTTAATTCCTTGTAACTCAAGGACCCTATCAGCCATTCTATTATTTTGCCTGGGATCGAAGGCAAGCTGACAGGCCTATAATTACTCGGGTCACTGCATTTACCTTTTTAAAATATTGGTACAACATTAGCTTTCTTGTAGTCCTCTGGAACATCCCCAATGCTCCATGGCTTGTTAAAAATCAAAATTAATGGTCTGTAGTTCTCCTTGACTATTGATCTTAAAATCTTGGATGTAAATTATCCAGACCTACTAATTTTAATGTATCTAACTTTAATATCTGCTGTTTAACACATTCCCTTAGTTACTGGTAGAATGAAAAGCATTTCATCATCATTCTGTCCTGAATCATCTGGCTTTTCCCCAAATACTGAACAGAAGTATTGATTGAACACCTCTGTCCTTTCTGCATTATTATCGAGAATTCTACCAGCTAATAAATGATTAATACCATATCTAGGGCAGGTTTTACACCGAAATCCTGTGAAATCCTGTAAAATTTCCTTTTGTTCTGTTTAAGCATTTCTACTTGTCTTGTCTTTTTCCCTACTAAATTTTCTACCACTTTTGTCTCTACCACCAGCTTCTGGTGCTTGTTATACACTCCCTTTCTCATTTTCCTGTTTACACGTTTACCCCCCTGGGTTAGGGACTTATAGCAGTTCTTTGTTTTATGAAACTGACCCTTGGAAGGCAACATGGGTGTGTTTGTGTCCATTAAACTGAAAGGAGGATAAAGGACCTGTCTGCCTTTCCTCATCTAAACCATTTTGAAACTAGGCCTCAGATACAAATCCATTGTATCCAAGTCTGCATTTCCTTGCATTCTTGGAATGAACCACCATTTTGTTAAGTGAATGAATCAGTATTTAGCCTGCGATCCAAAACTTCAGCTGGTTAATGCTGTTGAAGAATTTTCTGACATTACAGGAAGAAATGAAGGGAAACTGGGCTCTTCCTAAAACTTCAGGCACGTACTGCTGACACATGTAGTAATCTTTCGGAACCAGCAGCAGCAGATCCTCTTTCTGTTTCCACCAAGGAGACTCATACTCTCCTCTTGCAAAATCTCAGGATTCTTCTACTAAGTGAGCAACGAACCTCCCAACAACTTCCTACAGTACGGGGCATCTGTGCCATGCAGATGCGCAGCTCTGATCTCATGCAATAACAAGCAGTAATGCTTACGTAGACATGCCTTATTTTTTAAGCACTTCACAGGAAAATAAGACAGATGACATTTTTTTGCTCAGTCCAGTATTTGAGACAAAATGAGCATTACAATTAGTTGTGAGATAGGAGAAAAAGGAGCTTTTCTAGTGGGAGGCAGCAAATTTTGTGTTGGACTTTGGGTAGATCCCGTAATGGCATTACTATGTAAGTACTCTAAAAACCTTTACCTACAGCATATATGGACCAGACAATAAACTGGAACCAAACTGTATTGCTCCCTTCAAGTCAACATCCACATCACTGAGATGCATCACTAATTCTTTTCATTAAATAAAACTGATTTTTCGCATAATCAGCTCGCTGAACAACTGGGATTGCTCTACGGTCCCATGGAAAGAAACCAGCACTTGGTCCCACTAGTACCTACAGCGCTGATGAAGGGTGTTGTTTCTTTCTCATCATTAAAGCTACAAAAGCTGAGGTGCAGTGTGTGAGACTACATCCTCCTAGCAAGGGGAGTGAGAACTGAAGTGACAAGGTTCCAAAAACTGCAAAAAGGATGCAAAAAGTGAAAAAGAAATAGCCCTAATTCCTAGAAGTTCAGAGTAAGAGAGAAAGCTCCACCCTTGGCCTATCCAGACATATGAAGAAGTACGGGAATTTCCAAAGTGTGACTGATCTCACCACCTTCCACACTGCAAAAGCAAGTCCCAGAGCAAGCGTACTGTGGAAATGAAAATGGTTGCTGTGTAAGTAGCTGCAACTAATAAATTCAAAGCAAGGCAATACAATTTGTAATATAATAAAATATCAAAATTAATTTACACTTCTAGAGCAGTAGGAACACTAACTAGGCTGCAGAAACTCTTTGGAGGCTCACAACTGCACAAACGAAACCTCAACCCCACTGAACTTAAAGGGAGTGTTCATTTATGCACTTATACAAAGAGCAAAACCAACTTCTGCTGACAATACTTTGTTGTTTAAAATGGCAAACACATGGAAGGAAGAACAAGTCTGATGTTCCAGAGAGGCGTTGGGGCATGCCCACTTGTATCAAGATGCAAAGCTGGGGCCTTATCAGAAAACTCTTCAAGGCAGACACATTTCTTACTTAAGCACTTTAAAAGATGCCAGCATGTTGAAGTTGCAGTCATTTCTGAAAACGAATGAAGAATATGTTAAAGCACAAATTAACATATTAATTTTAAGAAAATTAAGAAAATAAAAACTAGAAATCACAGCTTCCTAATACGTAGGAAACCTCTTTTATAAGCAAGTGCTGGAAGGAATAGGTTGGTAGCTTGCCTAATTTTAGAGCTGAGGGGCCTACAGATGCTGACAGTTGTACATCTGCTTTACTTGTCTTCTGATGGACAGGAATCAACTCCAGTCCAGGAGCTCTGTAGGCACAAGTCCAAGGTAATAATCTCAAAGTGGCACAGCTGTGGTTCTTGATCAGTTCAAGTGTGTTTTGCACTCATGATCAGCAGCAAGACCCTACAGCCAAGGGGACTTCCGAGTAATCTGAGTTCCCAGCTGTGGCAATAACCAAATCATCAAAGGATGATAGAGTCAATATTGCTTGGTTGCCTTGGGAACGAAACAAATGCCCAGACCTGTTCCCTTTGGTAACAGAGTAGGATGATAAGTCATTGTTACTTCCCTCCTGTGAAGCGTTCCCAGAGCTCCTGCTCCATGAGCTATGTGGGATGTGTCTTGCAGGTTTTGGAGAGATGAGCATTTCAGTGTGTGGCTTGTGTAATCAGAGCTTTGGTTACAAACTTGCAATGAGCATGCTAAGAGGCGGGATGTAGTTGTTTGGATTTGGCACCACAATAACACAGCTGCTTCAGCGCTGGCCCACATGTGGCTACCTTGGTGTGTGGGTGAAGAAGAGGTGGGATTGCCTGCACCCGTCAGGGTAGATGAAGCTGGATGACTCAAAAGCAGACGTTGGAATAAAGCCCCATATATCTGACTCACAGTTGTATCGTTTAACCACCAGCCACTTCTCAGAAAATGTGCCTGAATAAAATACGCAAACTGTATTCTTAGAATGGGGGGGGGGGGGGGGGAGAAAAAAAGCAGAAGAGTCTATTTTAAGAGAAACCTCAGTGCTCACCTGAAGGACCCTACTGAAGTTCAAAAAACCCCAGGTTTAAACAGCTCTAATCCAGTTTGACTAGCAGCATCTGAATAAAGGCAGACCAATAATCCCTTCTCCAGGTCCAAATATTAGCTTGCATAAGTTCACTTATTTCTCATTCATCTGAAAACTACTTCTATTAAACTACCCAAATCAGAAAAACACAACACATGCATGGAAAGAAACGGACCAAAAAATCAGTCCTACAGCTGTTGTAAGCACTTAAACATTTCAACAGCGTTTATAAATGTATGCCAAACTGGAATTATTTCTCTCATAATATTATGATTAGTATAGTAAAGAATTCCAGTTTCAAAAATAATTGTGTAGCATCGCTCATGAAGGAATATTATGCAAAGAATATTTGCCCTAATGTTTTGGTCCAAAGATTTCAGTAATGACAGTAGAAATCCAAACATTGACATTAGTTTAATTTCTCTGATGTTATCTAACTGAGAGATACCGTAACATTCCTCTGTCACAAATCATAGTCAAGACACTTCAGAAATTACAGTAGTGTGGCTAGCTCTTTCCCTTTTTACATTAAATTCTTCACAGACTTGAAGTGTAAGATGTGTAAAACAAGAAGCAATTCTTTAAAATTTCTATCGACACCTAAAATAAGAACATCTTAGTAAGACTTCCAGTAATACCTTAACATACCCCATTAAAAAGAAAGGGGAAAAACCCCTAAATTAAGTTAAAAGCAAAGGGAAAATATTCTCTTAAGGAAAAAAGTAATATATATCAATAGTTCCAACAGAGAAAAACAAATACAGATTTAGGAAGACTGAGAAGAGAATATTTAGTTTGACTGAGGAATATAAGGATGACAAGAAGAATACATACTTCAAGACATCAGAAACCAAAGAGTTTGCTGCCCACTGTTGAAAAGGCAGACTCCAGCTCACAAAAAGCTACCCTAGGTATGCTCTGCAGGCTGACATTTCTGACATTTAAGGAAGCATCTTCCAAAGATAAAGCAGTAGGTGACAGAAAGTACAAATTATTTGATCCTTCATCTGAAAATCAACAAAATGCAGACCTAGAAGATCAGTTGAATTTCTAAATATTTTCTAACCTCACTAATTCCTCATCAGTCTCAAAGGCAAAAGATTACCAACACTCAAGCTGAACAAGAATGATCTAAGTGATATTCAACAGGGATTCAGCATACTCTCTCCTTGAGGTTGATTTATGGCTGGTCATCTTTGCTTTAATGCCCTAGAAGTCTCTCCTACATAATATATGTTATCAAGATTGAGTAAATTACAAAAGAAGCATCATGCATAATTCTAATTCTCTTCTCACAACAGGATGTTTATTTCCTGTTTCAAGATAGCAAAAGGATTTCCAGTTATCATATTACAGCAATTTTCAAAAAATGCCTGTAGGCAGGAAGTTCATGAAGAGTGAAACTGGCTCATAACTAGGTTAGCACATGTGAATGGACTCTGAAATGTAAATTTATCTTGTAAAAAAAAAAAAAAGGAAAGGAACATCAGCAGATACACTCAGGTATTAAATGAACCAAAGGTCACAGTGGCAAGATTAGTGCCTAGAACAAGAGGTCCCTGGTTGGGGATGGAACATCCAGGCACCCATTGTGAAACTAATTAAAATAAAGCTAAGCCAGTCTTTTAAATAAATAACTCTTTGTGTCCTAAGGAATAAAAGAGAAAAGACCTCATCTTTCAGTCTCTGACTTTTCATCAGCCCCTTTGGGCAGAACTGGATCCTCACTCTGACCTCCTGCAGATGCCCATGCACGTGCCTGAGGCTGTCTGAGAACAAGGTTTGGCCTCTGGTGGACTTCAAGCAAAGTTATGTGCTTGCAGAGAAAATTCAGACTTGCACAGAGGCTGGAAACTTACAGAAAGCATAAGCCCCAGGGAAAATGGAGTGGTCTGAAAACATTACATACACTCTCCAGAAGATGCAACCTGAAGACTAGTTCTTTGAAGGTGAGGTGGCATCCAGGGAAATGTCCTGGAGCTTAAACATCCTGTTCCCCTTAGAAGGTTCGATGTGGAGGGGTGATAGGTGCTCGAAGCATGCCAGGCCTGCTCTATCCTTGGCAATTGACCCCAAACAGAGGCACAAGAGTCTTAAACTCCTTTAGTGTGTGGAAAGCTAGAGCCAACATCACCATCTTTGTAGTCCTTTTCCTTCCCAGCTCCATCCCAGCATGTCCCTAGAAGGTAGGTGTGGGCCCTGCTGCAAGCCAGTTTCCAGGGCTGCTGCAGAACCAGAGAGGATGCCCCTCTGGACTTCTGTGATGTGTGTGGGTAGTGTAAGCAGCCACCTGCAGTCCTGCCTCCTCTCTTACCAGGTTCTGCCCTGGACAAAGCAGCACTCCCTCAATGGCAGCACAGATAAAGAAGATTATCATCAGGAAATGAAATTCCTCAAGCTTCAAGTGCATGTGCAAAAGAATCATTAATCAGCTGTGTGAAGGAAGGATGGATGCTCTGGTGCACTGTAGGCATACATGTAATTTGAAGGTGCAGTGCAACATCACAGATACGATTAATTAGAAGAGCAACCATTCTCTGAACTTTGAGCTCCTATTTCACTTAACTTCATGAAACCCACTTGGCATGTGGCTTACAGATCGGGGTACTTGCCATTCTGATGATTACACCAGGCCATCAACATTTCCACAGAGTTCTCCAGGAACACATGCCTGGGAAACTGCAGGGGAGTGTTTAGCAGGTATGGACAAAGCCTCAAAGATAATTCACTAGAACCAGGAGGCATCCATCTTTCAATAGGATGAAATTAAATACAGAGCAAATGTCACTAAAACAATCTCATCCTTTTCAGAAGTTGATCCTCAACTGTTATAAACTGAGAGAATTGCACCGTTTTGCAAAGAGCAACCTCAGACCCAGCTGGGTATCTGAAAGATTGCAACATATTAAGTACAAGGCAGAGAATTGGAAAAAAATTCCTCTCACTGAAAGTGGTGTAAACCTGGAGTAATATCACCGATATCAGCTGAGTAACACAGATTGCCACCACTGTGCTTTAAAGAACTTGGTATTTGATCTCATTCTTTTTCATGAATTCACCTTAGAAGCCCATCAGGCATAGTCAGTTCTTTTGTCTTTGCTATGCTGCTACTGCTGTAATTAATCTTTTTCCAACCACCCTATTGGCAATTTCCCTAATGCACACATCCTCCCTCTCCCTCCCTCCCTCTCTATCTCTCTCTCCTCCAATTCCTCTCTGCTGTGCACTTCCTCCCTCACCAGCCTTTTGAGAACACATCATCTTTTCTCTTAGCCTGTGAGCCAGATTGTCTTTAAACTCTTCTTATCAAGGTACAGAAGTCTTTTACTCAGAGGTATCTGTGCCCTGAATATGGGCTTGGTTATTGAAATGGTGATATAAATCAAACCTTCATGTTAATATTAGTACTAATAGAGCTACCTGGCAGTGTGGGTAGTACTAATAGAGCTACCTGGCAGTGTGGGTGTAAGTAAAATCTTGTTAATACACTTTAAGTTCTGACCAGAGGGGTATACGTTATTATTTTAAATAATCTGTAATTTTTTTCTATCAAAAAAAAACTTTAAGAAAGAAACTCATTTTGATCACCTGAATCATTTGACACTAGAAATGATTTCTTAGTATATTTTTAACTGTCAAATTGAAGCTTATTTCAAAGCAAAATATTTTTAAGCAAATAAAATCAAGATGGGTTTTTTCTAAAAAAAGAACTGAGATGAAAAAATAATTTTCTAAAAAATACTGAGATGAAAATTCTGACCAGTAAAACAAAATCAGCTTCTGAAATGTAATTTCAGTTAACCCCAACAGGCAGATTCATTTGGAAAAACATCTTTCAAATATTCTGCTCAGGGGGGAAAACAGTCCTTCAATTCTGGTTTGCTTTTAGCATGCACTGTAGGCAAAGCAAGGACTGGGGGCTTTTGCCTGGACTGGTGGGTCAGTGAACTCCTGCAAGGGAAGTGAGTGTGGCCAGGCAACATCTGCTCACCAGGGCCTTGTGCGCTCACAGGCGCTGGAGTCTGGGCGACGTGGCTGCCACTTGTCCTTGCCCATTGAACCTTTTGCTTCTATTAACAGCTGCCCTCCGTGTATGACAATGGCAGGGATGTGCGCGTTTGTACAACCCACCCAGTTTCACAATCTACTGATTATGTGATTCTTCACCAAAACAAAAAGGCAGGAAATTTAAACTAAAACTTTTAATAAATTCTCATAATAATAATAGTGTATAAACAGATTGATATGTATAATACAGCACTTTCCCAAATTGCTTTTTTCCCTTACCAAGCAACCCCTTTGCCGCCTGACACAGCTTCTGTGATGACAGGTGAACTCTCTAATTGCCTCCATCAGGCGCTTGAACCATCTAAATCCTGCTCTTCCCGAAGGAAGCCCCCCATCCCTTCTTGATCCGTGTGTCATGCTGTGCACTGCACACCCTAACAGTACAAACAACATTAGGGACACTGGGGTGGAAGTGTACAGGCAGCACATCTCACCCACACAGGTGCATGCTCCCTGTGGAGGACACTGAGGTGACTGCAACCACTTTTTGCAGGTACTCTTTCATCCAGGTCCATCTTTAGAAGCCAACACAAGATGTAGTCACTGGTGACTTGAACAGCAGGAAGGCAGATATTCCATTGCTATTCGTGTTACTGGGGGCTAACACTGTTCCTCATGACCAGAAAGATTAACTCCAGAAGATTTTAAACCCTGGTTTCAGTAATGGGCACATCCCACATGGAATTTGGTGGTTGTCCAAAGACTGGATAATGGCCAAGTAGTATTTTCTTACCTTTCAGTTCTCACACACAGATGCAGACAATGAACATATTCCTGCCACTGATGTTCCCAGTACAATTTTTATTTCTTCAGTGGTAAACATGATTTTGGTTCAAAATGCAGCAATAATAGACCTTGTGCTCTTCTATTACGACACCACTGACATCTGGTTTGAGAATGATAGTCCAGACAGAAACAGATTTGGAATGGTGTGGCATACATTGCAGACGATGACGGAAATTTACCTCAGGACTTCTTGAGGGTGTCAGGTCTGAAGAGTCCTAGTGCTGAACACCATGCACAATTTCTTGGAGGTCCTGGCCCTCCTAGATCCATAGGACAGGCCTTTTTGAGACATTTTGTCCTTGTGCTTCTGTTCTGCTGTCAGTGACTGGTGCATTAGGACTCTGAAACCCTCATGGCTGCAGTTAGAGGTCCCCGAGTGGTCTGTATGGTCCCTTCACCAGTGTGTGAGATCATCCTCTGAACATCACCAGAAACTTCTATACCTTAAGCCATGCTATCTTCCCATCCCCAGCCTCACACCAGCTTTGGTCTCCCTACCTCATAAACCTTGGGTCTGCTGAAGGCAGAGTGATGGGATGAGGTTTTCTTCCTGTAGGGCCAGCCCTGCCTGCGTTTGCTCAGCAGTTCCACACAGAGGAACAGGCAGTCACCATTAGAATCTCAATACGAAAGAGTTCAAAGGTCTGCTTCAACTTTCCAGAAGTCAAAGTACTGTGACAGTACGGCCATCACTAAATGGGCTATAACTCGAGAGAAGTATAGCAGAGTGGGCACACACAAACAAGCATGAATGTCCAGACCCAGGTAAACCCTGTGGTAAAGGGTCAGTAATGCTTTTCCTGCCTTCTATTTGCCTCTTCCCTGCTTTCCAAGTTTCACTCCTTTACCGGCAGTCCACCTCTCTTCAAATTCATTTCTGCCCAGTGTGGACTTGTTACACTGAATGGATTTTTCTCTGAGCCTTTTAGGGAGATGCAGAGACTGCCTTAATTCAGATTGTTCAACAATCTTACCCACAACCTCTTCCTAACAGGTGGTCAGTACATCCCAACAGGATACATTTATCCTGAACTTCCTTACTGCTTTAAACAAAACCTCATATTCCCTATGCCTTCCCTTTCTCCTTCCTTTGATCCATCCTTTTTTAAGCTCTGTTTGTGCTATTAATAATCGAGAGTTCAGCTCTGTCAGCACATTCAACACAGCAGAGAACAAAGGGCAGAAAACAGCCCCACCCAAAATGAGTTTACAGCCTAATGAAGGCAAACAAAACCCTCCACTTGGCTGGCTGCACGGGGTGGCAGGCTGAATGGGAACTCCTGAGCTGGGACGGGGCAGGGGGGCGGGAGGAGGGGGATGTCCTTCAAAACCCACATTTTTAAGTGGACGAGAGCCTGCTTAGTCACAAAAGAAAAGAGTTTAAGGGGAAAGTTTTTCCTGAAAGTGAAAATGAAAGCCTGATGAAGCAATTTTTGGGCAAAGGGACGCCAGACAGATGGAGATAGGGAGATGGGTGGGTGCAGAATGTAAGTGAAGAGAGATATGCAGCTTAAATAGCTAATCAGTAAGAGGGCAAAGGCACCCAGACACCCTGCGAAGACACACTCATAAAGAACCAGGGACAGATGGAGCCAGAGCTGTGCAGAGCCTTTGAAGGAGCAGATAAGCAGGTTGAATTTAATGGGGGAATGTGAGAGGTTGTAACTGAAGAGCTCAGGACACAGAGGATCATTAAGAATTTGCAAGGAGCATTGAGCAGTGCATAAGGAGCTTGGAAAATCTCCTGTATTTGAAGGTTTTAAGGACAAGTTAGATAAACATCTGTTGGGAATGTTGTAGATGTGGCTGATCCTGCCCTGGAGCAAGTGATGGGTCCGATGACCTTTTGAGCTCCCTTCCCTTTTCTACGTGGGTGTGGCAGGCCGGGAAGATAATTTGCCAGATGGTAAACACATTTTTGCCCAGATTGCAGCTGAATAAGGAGTACTGATTTGAGGGACAAGGGGGTCCCAGGCTGTACCACTGTGCAGAGGTATCACATGAAAGCTGGAAAGGAGGAGAAAGAATTAGGTTACTGCACAGTCTTTTCTGCTGAGCGTCAGCCAAGTGTATCGATGGGAGGGAATGAAAGAAAAGAGGAGAAGAAAAATGGGTCAAAGATTGCAAGTGTAAATTCAGTTGTGTTCGATATGATGAAATTGTTCCTATGAAAACTATTGTATCGTTGAATGCCACCGTGTATTCACTCACAAGGCCATAAGTATGTCTTTCCCAGACTAGCTATAATAGAGATCTTCATGTCTCTACTCTAAACAGACAATGCCAAGGGGGTCAGCAGAAGCAAGGAGAAGCACTCTACTCCAGCTAGTCTGCAGGTGAAGTAGAAAGGAAAGACGTGTCAGCGGCAAAACAAAGGAATCAGGTATTAGAACACACACATGCAGGAGACACCGAGACGGCAGCAAGAGAGGGTTTAAAGAAGGGAACAAAAAGATATGCTTTTGTAATAGGAAGACCCTCTTTATTGGCAAGACCAACTGTACTAAAGTGAGCTGAATGCAACTTTTGGTTTAAATGACAATTCAGTGTTGTAGAGAAAATATTTTCTACATTCTTAAATGGCTCTAAAAGGAGCTCAAAGACTGCATCCAGAATGAGGAGGAAATTGAGGTAGTGAAAAGGCATGGAAGCTTTGTGGCTTTACTTTATTAACCTTACCTAGATTCCCATACTTCTTGTATTATTTAGAAAAGACGAGTCAAGTTTTAGACTCTCTAGCAAATTCTATGTGTGTGTGTGCATACGCAGAGAATTTTTTACATTGTGTCCTTGAAGAAACAAAATGTAAACCAGATGAAAACTGGTATTCCTCTAGGGGGATACAAGGAGACATAACAACTACTGAGAACTGTGCAGAGAAAGTACCAGTTGCAGAGCTAGACTATTAGACTGAGGGTTCCCTCCTGGTGTCAGGCATGATGTTTGCTTCCGAAAGGCAGGATAAATGCTCAAAGCCAGGAGCAGGGTTTAGCCCAGGGCGTAGTTCCAGTAAGATAAGGCCTTTAGGCCTCCAGAGTCTGGGCACTATCATAACCATCTGGTCAGAGTCCTGTTGTGTCACTCTTGCAATTCATACTGGTAATGGAGAAGGAAGGAAAATAAAGAATTAGAATACAGTTGCTATAAAGCCGAGTTTGAGTTGATGAGTAGATCAGAGCACTGTCAGAGCAATGGAGGAAGACTAGAAACAGAATGGGCAGGCAGTGGGTCAAGGACAAGGAGACGGCCATGACAGCTATCAGCAAGGACAGGGAAATGGGTTGCCAAGGGATTACCAGCCAATGAAAAAAAGAGCAGGCTGCAGACAGAGCCAAAATAACAAAGAATCACTGAACGACTGGTCATAAACAAAAGGCTGAGAAGGGGGGAAGCAGGCTCAAAGATATCTGAGGTAAAAATAATCAATGAGAAATTGATTATTTGAGTTATCATTGGTGACTTGGTAGTCGCAGAATGGGGAAGATGAAAATAGCAAGAAGCCATGGCAGCAGCCAGAAAAGGTCATGCTGACCTTGACCAACAGTTTGTTAGTTGATGAAGGTGCCTCATTTCAGCCCCATAGCAGAGTAATGGATGGAAGATTCAAGATTCAAGTCATGTGCGCTTTCACAAAGTTTGAAGTCAAAGGTAGATAGAAGTTGCTGTGGAAGAAAAAGTCCAGATTAGATTTTAAAAGAAGAGATTAGGGGTGGGTCAGATGACGGAGGGAAAAGAAATTTAAATGTTGGGAAAGTAAATTGTCTGTGACCTGGAAGATAGGGATGAACTCAACACTCTCAGGTCTTTGTTCATGGTTATGTATGCTATCTATCAGCATTTCTAAAACTGAAAGCATCTTCATTTGGAAGTAGCGGCAACATTTAGAGGCTGCTGAACTAATGACAAGAGAACTCAAAGCTACCGAGAGAACTCAGGGCTATTGCTACTGAAAAGAGGCTCCTGGATCAACCAGCAGGTCACCAGCCAGACCTCTGCTGCTAGAGAACAAGTACCATTTAGGTGCCCAGTTTCCACATCCCATCTGCATAGCTTCAATAAAGTGTCCAAAGTCCATCCAGAGTGGCTTTGAAACAGCATCAAAATTACGTCTCTGCTTCTCTGTCTATATATTTTATTGCACAGGAAGCAAGGATCACAGCTTTCTGACAGCGAGTCACCACCCGTACCTGGATGTTATTTCAGCTAGTTTCTCTGCCTCCATTTTGCCCAGCAGTAGGTATAATGCAGTGCTAATCTCACTGAAAACCAGTAGGAACTCCCATCCAGCGCTAAAAGTCACAGATCTCACTTTTCCATGCAGCAGAAGCAGATCTGCTATCTTCTGTGCGTGACTGTGTGTGTATATATGTGTATATATATATATATGCATGAATCATAAGCGATCTATCATCATTAATTCATTAGATATTCATTATAATTACCCTGCTTGTGATGAATTAATTTGTCATTAATTTAGATGTCACATGTACAGCACTTTTTCAAGGATTGCCATATGATTCAACCTTAATTAATCTACCTCTAAAGCAAAATGCTAACAATCAATTCACATTACTGGGATACTTAGGCTGTCAGCAGGAGCATGTTTATTATGATTATTATTATTTATGGACACATGGAAGAAGACACTACAGTATTTGCAATCATCTATATGTTCCATAGAGTAGGATATTTTAGTCCCAACATAGCTATATATCCACACGGCCTTGCTTAGCCGATTTGTCTAATCGATTTGTGAATGTCCTTATCTTTAAAGATGTCACCTTGTATTTACAATCATTGGCAGGTCATTATCCATAAAGATATCTCAACTAATTTTTTTCTTCAGCAATGAATCCTATTACTTATCCACTGTACACCAGAATCTTTCACTCTCTTATGGTCCTTTTTGGGGGTGGAAGAATTTATAAGGACGTATCAAAGGTTTAAAAACAATCCATGAGATATTTGTATTCCAGAATGGGTCTTATGTAAATAATGAAGTGACACTCAATTTAGAGAAGGCTTTATTACTAAAGAAGGAACTCTTATTTCAATCACATCTTGATTCAGTTGAACTCCAGTTCGGTTTTCTCAGTGCTGTAGTAAGAACACCAAGTGCAAACATTGATTACAGTAAGATATACAGAAGCATCAAATAAGAACAAGCAATATTTCTGTTTAAATGCACCTCATCCTTCACCATAAGAAAGCACAAAAGCTATCAAACTAGAAGTACATTTAGAATAGGTAAGAACTATGAACTCTATTTAAATTAAATGTAAATGACTAAAACCAAAGTAAAGCCGCAATACATAAAGAATGTACTGCAGGAAACAATGAGATATGGAATTTCTGCTTTGTATAGACTTCCATATTATTCTTACAATGATTTTGGATACATCATTATTCCTTGTAGCCCTCTTGGTACTTCAATTTCCAAATCCTGGGAACGGTATACTTATGCCTGCTGAGTTCTTTTTTCCTAAGTTTTGTTTTCATTTTCCTCTGATGCAATGTTGCATTTTGTGTAGAGGCAGTGAATAGCTTATTGTAAAATAGAGGATTAATATTAATGCACACTCTTAACAGCTTTTATCAGGAATACAGTGTGAGCCTCCTTGAAAGATTTTTTTGTCCTTTTCTTCGGGTATGACAGTATGATGTATATGATCTATCATGCTCATTTCCTTCACGCATTCTTAGCCCTACTGGAGCAGCCTCAGAGTGATGGTAATCTTATGAAAACTCAAAATGATTTGTTTATTACTGAAGGTTTATTTAAGGCTGTCACCATGACCTATATCCATTAGTAACCTCAAGAATTCTTAAAGGGACACCGGTGCCATTACCTGCTATTTTCAGCTGTACTCCATGATAGCAGAAAGCTAAGGCTGTTGCTTCTAAGAGCTTTTGATAAATTATATTGCTATCCTTCCCTCCCCATCAACCTTCTATGTTCTATAGGTCTCTTGCCTGGAAAAATGTTTAATCCCTCCCATGTCACTCAAGCAGCACACATAAGGGCATTGAAAGAAGGGAAATGAGGTAGCAACATCCATGTATTCCAGCGTATTGGCTTTCAGCAATTTGACTCCACAGGCAAATTGTTTTGAATAAAAAAGAGCAGGAGCCCAGATTCACTCGGAGGACACAATAACCTAGCTCAGCACCAGAGTCCACTACCTACATGGCCTTCATACTTACAAGTTTACACCCCAGCTCCCTTACAGACAAGCCACGTAAAGTACCCCCTTTCTTCCAAGAGGGCTGCACAGCCACCAGAAAAGCCCCTGTCCTGCCTCCCTAAGTTGCTCTGCCAGGCCCAGGGCATGGTCACAAGAGGGCTTTGTGCAGCAAAGGTGGAATAGAAATGGCAGAGTTCCTCACCATCTCTAGGCTTCATATTTAGTACCTTAATTTTCATACAGAAAAGTATAAATATTTTCTCACACTGTTTTGAAGAATTACATCCCATTTCCCCAGATGAAGCCCTAAGTTAAGATCCCTTGCCACTGCAGTCAGTCCTGTCAAAGACATTATACTTTGCATTTCACTTACATTCAGATGAGAGCCAGGGCTACATCCTGACTAGCTGCTACATGATCCTCCTGGCATACCTTTAGGCTGAATGACTGTTCCAGTTCATGACATCTGAGGTGCAAGTGAGGCAACAGCTTCAGGTTTTGGCAGAAAAGGGCAGGCACTAACCCCAGCAAGGACCTACAGCCATGAGTTCTGGGTAGTGAGGAGTGGCCACCCTCTATGTGAGCATAGTCAGGAAGTGTTTAGGATCTTCACTAAGGACATTCATGGATGGGACTATCTTACAACATACTACAGCTATATTACATGTAACTGTATTAAAACAAAGTGATGCAGCTGCCACCTGCCCTGTGCTGAGTATTTACACTACTCTGGGAGTGAAAGACTGGGGTTTAGGCTCCCTTCAGCCTGAGAGGAATTAAACCCATGTCCCAAGAAAAAACCCTGTCCACCAGACTGTGACAAGACCGTCTCTCCCAAGCCTGCAGCATAGGAACAGTAGGGTTTTCTCCTAGCATTCAGACAGGTGTTAAGATTCCAGAATGAAACCCCAGTTATATATACACAGGATCAGAGGGTGACTCAGTAAGGGACCTCAGGAAGTCTCTCATCTCAGCTATGAGATCAGAATATGTTGGCCATGGCCTTGTCCAGTCTGGTTTTGAGACCCTCCAAAGGTGGAGATTACAGCCTCTGAGTGACTTGTTCACTGCTTGACTCTCATAATGGGGGAAAAGGTTTTTCTTATACCCACCTGACACTCTTTTACCTCACCTCTTGCCCTCCTGACAAGTACTTCTGTGGAGAGCCTGCATTTGTCTCCTCAATAACATCCTCACAGTTACTGGCAGGCTTCTAGGAAAGACAGAGTTTTGCTCCTTATGTCCTGACTCAGTCCACAGCAGTCAGGGTCCTCTGAAGCAACCCTAGATCCTTCAGTCTGTGTCATGAGGCAAGAGCTCCAGACCTCAGCCACCTTAGTGTGCACAGTGATCCAACTGCGAAAGAAAGAACAGAAAACTGGAAAGTGCTGTCACACCGGGTATGCCATGGTGTAGTGTTTATTAAGCCCTTCTAATCCTCAGTCCTCATAAAACTGATGAGAAGTTTCTTGCCATGCCCTTGTGGTAGGAAATTATGTAAAAGATGGGCACCACCGAAGATAGTCATAGTCACAGTCTTTGGCACATCTAGCTTTTCATGATTCTCCATAAATGACTCCCAAGTGAAATGCACAGACCCATCTGCCCTAATAGAATTATCATCTCCACAGAAAAAACAGTTCTGAGAACATGGAGAAATCAGAAAATTTCCAGGTTAAGATAAGGAAAATCTACTGGCATTTTCCATGGATTCACGCCTATAGCTTCCTGTTCAGCATGCTGTTTTCTGTATTTCCTATTCTCAGGCATCTAATTCTTCTGCACTAGATAAGCGAGTCTGTCGTCTTACCTGGGCTGTGAATTCCCCAAGATGACAGGATATAAAAGAGCAAAGGTTTACTGTATGAGTTCACCTTGAGAATGTAGTTCAAAATTACAGGGTTTACCTCCTTAGTCCAGACTATCTCAATTAGCACATATGCTCTTCCTGCCTGGCTAAATCAACTTATTCCCTTCAGAGATCTCATCTCCTGTCTTTTCCATCTAAAATCTCCCAGTTTATTTTACCTTATCTATGGACCTGGCTATGTTGAGCTCTGCATAAATCTTCATAATTCTGAGGAATTAAAGAAATGCTATTAAGATATATTTAATATTCTAGCATGGGAGAAAACAGAATCCTTCTTCTCTTGTCTTCTTTCCTGTAGAGGGAGAAAAAAATTTGTTTCCCTCTTGGAATCTGACATCACACAATGGAACTCTTTTCCTTTGAGTCCTGGTATAAGGGTTGAGACCACAGGCTTGAATCATCCCTTAGCTTGCTTTGTGAAGTTGTGTGTCTCATACAAGACAGGCATGAACAGGCTGTGACACAAAGCCAATCTCCAGAGTCAAGAGGCTGGATCATTTGAAGTCTGTAGGCGGTAAAGCTGTACACACGGAAAGTACATACAATATAACTCTTCACAGTGGTAGTGCCAGGTTACAGCTGGACTTGATAATCTTGAAGGCCTCTTCCAGCCTTGATTCTGTGATTCTATGAATGTCATCCATGCATCCAGCTCAAAACATGGCTCTGCATCCAAGTTGCAGAGCTCACCTGGCCAAAGTGTGCCCTAGGAAGATACACATATCCTAGAATTCTCTTTAGCTGGTCAACTAGCAAAAAAATCCAAACCCGGTAACTCGAAGGACCGAGGTGCCTGACTCTCATTTCCCTATGATTGAGGAATGCCCACAATGTGACTTGAGGCCCAAGCTTCAAAGTACCTTTGGGCATGGAGGTCCCTGGATGCAGGTGATAAGTGAAGTAAACCACATAGCTTTAGGACCACAGGCCTGTGGCAACGCTCTGTAGCCATGCAGAACTACATCATGTCTGCAACAGCTGGGCCAAAGAATTTCATACAAAATTACAAGCTTTATCCAGACCTTTACAAATATTTTGTGTTAGTCTATAAAATGGAGCTGTTTGCAAAATTCAAGGTGATAATTAAAACAAAATCTTTTAGAGAATATTTTTATGTAAGAAAGAAAAAAAGTAATTTTTTTTGTGTTGAGACAAAACACAGACTTATGTAATGACTCTTCTCATAAGGTGATTTGGTAGAGTATACAATTAAAACTAGTCCCTACAAAGGTTTAAATGTGACAATGACAGCAATAAAAAATGAGGAGTTACTTTCAAACCAATTACTATTTTAGTCATACCAAATTCAGGACCCAAGGGTACTAAGACAAAAATAAGGACTCCTCTGTCCTGTGTCTTCAAAATCCCCATTCTCTCTGATTATAAGGGTATGATAGTCCATATGGTGAGAAATGATTTTTAAAGTTTGCAGATTTCACCCTTCAACTGTTGGGAAACATGTTTTCTTTAGCAGCAAGGCAAATTCTTACTGGGTAAGGAAACTTAGACTCACTTTTAGTGATAAGAAAGCAGCCCTTCTTTGGGACACTACAATTCCAATCACAGCAAATGGCCCGCAAGGACCATCTGTTGCTCTGTTGAAATGCCTGAATAAGAGGGTGAAAGAAGAGGAGATAGCTGATAAATTAGAGCTCTCCTGAAACATCTATGTGCATAAATGTTACATCTAAAATAGCTTCATGCTGTCAAAGGAGGATAAGAAACTCTTCTCTATGGCTTGGCGAAGCATGGGTGGAAACTTCTAATGGAGTGCTGTGTTTCAAAGAAAACTTAAAGTCCAGATAGGTTGTTAGGAATGCTACATAGAGCTGTGTGCCTTTGGACTACCTTTCTATAAGCTGTGCCTTAGCTCGGCTGCATATAAATTGCTTGCGTAGATGAAGAAATCACAGTGTGAAATCGTACGCCTGGTGCTATGCAGGAGGTCAGAGCAGATGAACACAAGAGCCCTTCTGGCCTAACAATCCATGGAGTCTACCAAATCTTGCAGGAGGTAGTGTCTATGCAGACAAGAAACAGAAAAATCACCTACATAGTTCCAGTAGCACTATATGTAAAATAGGGAATCTAAAACAGTGTGAATTAGTCAGAGATCATTTTTTTATTCACTGAACCATATATATATATGTGCAGGTGGCAGAGGTAAATTAAACTGATCCTTAGATTCAATCACCCACCAGATTTGACCAAACTAGAGAGACTATTCTATCTAAATCCTGTATATTTCTATATTTTGGAACAAAACTCAAAATAAACAGCAGAGTTGGTGGGTACTATCACAGAGAGGCCTTTCCAAACCACCTGCATCTGCCTCTAAACATTAACTGGCTCGCTCACAACTGAAATGCACACAAAAAAGATTGGCACCTGCTAATGAAAGTATTGCTTCCCGGCTATGTTGGGTAAACATCAGTTTGATTAAATCATTTTGGGTTTAATAAAGAAGAATGGACTAGGGTTAGGAGAAACACCACAGAAGCGGCTGGATCCCCGTCAGGTGCAAGGCATGTGAGTATACATACACATATATATGTGTGCGTGTGTGTTTGTGTGGACTCTCCAGTGCATGTTTTTGTCCGCCGTGTGCTCGGCGGAGCCCTCGGCGGCCGGGGGGCAGCGCCAGGGCCGGGC
>VZTI01000404.1:164126-213317 GCA_013397865.1 Struthidea cinerea | reverse complement strand
TTCAGGTTGGACATCAAGAAGAAATTTTTCACATAAGGGGTCATTAGATACTGGAACGGGCTGCCCAGGGAGGTGTTGGAATCACTGTACCTGGAGATGTTTAAGGAAATACTGGATGTGCACTCAGTGCCATGGTCTTGTTGACAAGGTGGGGTTCAGTCATAGGCTGGACTGCATGATCTCAGAGGTCTTTTCCAACCTAATTGATTCTGTGATCTCTCCCTGGCCTTACCTTGACCCTGAGCCTTCTGTTACATTTTCTCTTGCCCATCCAGCGAAGGAGGGGAGTGATAAAGTGGCTTGGTGGATATCTGGCATCCAGCCACGGTCAGTCCAACACACCAGGTTTATTTGCTTGCATTATGTTTATTTTCCGCTAATATTCAAATGTAATTGGATGACTTGCTGAGAGGGTTTCTTGAACTGGTCAAACCACATCTGATCAAGCACCTGCTCCTGAAACTCCAGCACTTTTCTAGCGTGGAAGGTCATCTTCCATTCTGGTCATCTTTCAGGCATTACCAAAGGATGCTGGAGATGGAAACTGAGCTGTCTTGTAGGAATGGGAGAGGTTTTGTAGTTACTGATTTTGGGTGTTTTCCTTCTTCTGCACCCTTAGAACAGCAAAAGCAAGAGGTTGTGGGAATATTTTTAAAAATAAGTAGCTTTCTGCTTTTGTTTAATTTTATTTCATTTACAAACATCAATTCCTGTATAAATTTTCTCATTCTTAAATATTTTTATCTATCTGCTAAAGAGTTGTCTTCTCACTGCTTGTACCACAAACCTACCAAATCCATGAGGGTAGTTGCCTTCTCTAACTGTGTGCTGGGAGATATTTTTGATTGTTTTCTCCCATTTGAACATGCCCACTTTTTATTGGTTTTAGTTATTTGCCTGAGTTATTCCTGTCTTACAGTATCTTCCCTTTAAATCCGGGTGCTGAATATTAAGAGTGCTTCAATCCTTTCATTTTCTGTTTGTTTTAAATGTTTCTCTGATGCTGGGCACTGACTAACACCTTAGGTAATCGTGGTGTATTTGACTCTTGATAAAATGTGCCTGTTGCCACCACCGTCTTGGAAGCAGAGCTAGGAAGAGGCTAGTGTTAACTCTCTATGGGATTAAAGGAAATTCTCCAAGCTCTTCTTGTTTCATAGCAGGGGCAGAAAACCACATTAAAACACTCCCTTTGAGCTTGAAAAACTACAAAAGCTGTATAAATAAAAGTTCTTGACAGCTGCTACATATAGTTTCTGTCACTAGGACAAATCAGGGAGAATCTGATGAGATAGTAAGGTGTACATAATACTCTATGATTTTACAAGGTGTTAGTTTGGCATGGTTTGTTTTATACCATCTCGTATTTAAGGCCAATAAAAGAAATCCAGCCTTATTCAGTCATTGTATGAACTCTAAGAACATTATTAAATTCCTTTTTGAAAGAGTACTATTTTACTATTACATCACTATTACATACTATTACATTTTATTATTACATTCTGGTAATCAGTGGCTAAATTCAAATTCAGTAGTCCTGTTATCATCAGAGGGAGAATGAAAAGGAGGCTGGCAGCTGCTTCTGTATCAACTGATAATTCCTGATAACTGACTAGAAGAAAACATGTATTGCCCACCTATTTTTGTAAGGAATTTTGTAGTATATATACTTCCTTTTGTGGTTGGGGGCTGGTCTTGTTGGTTTGGTTTTTGTTCCTGTTTTTCTTACTGCACACCAAGCTACAACTTGGTTTGATACATTTCCAGAATTAAAAATAATGTCCTGATGAGCTTGGGCTAGGATGGCCTGCACTGGCAGTGCCTGTAGTCCTCCTGGAGAAGACAGCCATGCCCTTTTCCTCTGTAATGGGACATTTGCCTAGAAACCATGTTGAATCTCAGATTTAATGTGGTTTGGAATAAACATAAAAGGGAAGGGGAGGCAAATATCACTGTCTGGGGAAAGAGTGTTAGGTGTCCTGTCAACCCACCCCCACTTCAAGGCTGGCTCCCTAATGCTGAATGTCCAAAATTAGTGATGAGAAATCTTACTTAGCTGCTTCTCTGCAAGATAATTAAATAATCTTGTCTTTTCAACAACTGGGTTTTTGTTTGTTTGCTTGCTTGGGGTTTTTTTCTGAAAAAAAACAAGCCGCTTGAAGGATAGACACAGAAGGAATATTTTCTCCACAGCAGAACTGTTTTCTAATCTGAGATGTTTTAATGAATATTGGCTGAAGATTTAAAAAGATGAAACAAACACAAACAAATCCCATGTTTTCCCTATACCACCATCATCAATACCCCCCAAAAAATCCATCTGCCCACTGAGGCACCAATGAACTTGGGAGTTTTGGAGGAATTTGTTGGTTGGTTGGTTTTTTTTTTTTTTTAGTGTTACTTGAGGTGCAATTTGGTTTAGTGGCAAGCTGAAAATAACATTTGTGTTTTGTGGTACTCTCTAATTATTATCCTTGGAAGAGGAAAGCCTGTGTACAACTGGCATTCAGGACAGCAAGCAGCGATGCTGATACAGAGCTGAAGCCTGTTGTATGGTGTTATGATAGTGGTACAGAGGTACATTCCCATCTAAGTTTTCCTCTGATCTGTGAATACATAAACTGCTAAGACAAAGGAAGTTTTAAGACTGATCCCCCTCTGCATTATTTAAATTCATAAAGTGTTGGTTTGCAAAGCCCAGAGGGTAAGATCTGCTACTAGAAATATGTCTTCTGTTTGATGCTGCTCTGAGTAAATTTCACAAAAGTATTACAAAGGAGTTACCTATTCCAGTGGCCTATCTGTGGTAGGGCTTCCAAAGCACTAGTGCCTTCTGCAAATATTTATTTTCTATTTTTTTGCTGGGTTCTGCCCTCTAATACAGAAAAAGCTGGACTTTTTTTTTTTTTTAGTGAAAGTTACAGTAGACACACAGATATTCTTTTTTTCCCACAGTTTTTCAGGATCAAAGGCATCTTGAAATGTTCTTTAAAACAGGATTAGCGTCACATAAAACAAATGTTAAATCTACAATAGTGTCTGACTGTTGTTCTAAGTAAGTAGGTTCCTGGCTTATTTCCTGAAGGTGCATTACTCACCCATGTGTATTCTACATGTTAACTCAGTTTTCTTTGATTCTGGAAAGTGTTTGTATATTCAGCCTCACCATGGAAGCATTATGGTCTGAAATCTTTTAATGAACATGGAAATGGCGTGGAAAGAAGCTGTAATATAAATGCTACTGATAGGTGGGGCAGAAATGTGTCCAAGACTTAGGGGGAAAACCCACTCAAAACCAACCAACCAAACAAAAAACCCTAAAGCTTTTAGTATATAAATAATTTTATTATATACATGATTTTAAATCTAGGAAGACTGTGCTTGTTGTATGATTATAGAAATTGTGATAGCAATTGTACATCTTTCAACAGGTGACATTTCAGGCTTGCAGCATTTCTGAAGCAAGGTATCTCTATGATCAACTAGCTACAATTTGTCCCATTGTGGTAAGTAATGGGCATCCGTCAGATGAACTCTTCCTTAGTGGCAAAAACCACCGTATGTAAAAAAATAATATCCAAATTGCAAGCTCACAAATTGGGTACTCTGGGAGAAGACGCTTTCTAGGTTGCTACGGGAGTTGTGTTAACTATTTAATATGCAGATGTCACCACAAAACAGATGATATCGTTTCCTTCTTGGCCCTTGTGTCTATTTCTTCTCCTCCGCTCTCACTCCCACATGCGTGAGACTCTCGTTAAATAGTTTTAGAAATAGATTTGGGCAGTTTTTCATGAAAACAAGGCAAGCTTGCTCCTTAAAACAATTTTTAATTTTTCAGCTCTGGTGTTACAGAGGGTTTCAGCTTAAGTTGTGTAAATCTGTCCCTTTTATAAGCATGTTGTTGTAAACAGCTGTTTATAACAGGAGTTACAAAAATAAAGTATCTGTCTGGTCTGGATGATGGGTAGATCCTGCCGCCAGTGAGATATGTTCCAGCTGTGTTACTAAGGTGCTTGGCCAAATGAAAATAAACAAAAATAAAATAATTGCCAGGTGAACTGTGCGAGCAGAATACTTGCTGATTTGTGTCAAAAATGCTTCTGCCGGTATCATTTTTGTGTTCCTTAAATGCTGATCTGTAGAGGTAAAACATTTGGAGAGTGTCAGATGCCACTTCAGGAATGGTTACCCTTCACCCAGGTGTTTTTTGGAGGTAGCAGTTGAGATATTTCTGGTTATACAGGCTTTGGCTGTACGTTAAACTGAAGTATATATACTTCAGTTCCTTCTGGACCAGCACGTTCCTTTCCAGTGGGGTTGTATTTTGCTTTTGGTTCCTTGGCCTGTCCTTTGTTTTGATACCAGGCTGTTTCATTTTAGATGGCGTTGAGTGCTGCATCTCCATTCTACAGAGGCTACGTGTCTGACATTGACTGTCGCTGGGGAGTGATCTCTGCTTCCGTAGATGATCGAACGCGGGAGGAGAGAGGGCTGGAGGTAAGTCATGTTACGTAGCGAAAAAGTTAAATCTCCTTTAGTATGAAATTCTGCTTGTGCTCATCAGAATCACTAACCAGGGAATGTGATGGTCTTTGTGGTAAATACAGGAGAGATGGTGTAAACACTCACCTTGGTTGGACAGTTTGTATTAGCAAATACATATTTTTAATTAGGTGTGGAATCCCAGTCTTCCACAGCTGGCTGAAAAGGGCCCCCTGTGATGAAACTTTCCAATTTGTGCTTGAGCCCAAAAGGCAAAAATTGCACTAAATTAAATAGCAGGTGCTGCTGAGTAGTATAAACTAGAACTATATGAAGAGAGCCATGTGTCAGAACTTGAAGACTTTCTCTAAGCAGGAATTTCCATTCAAGGCACTTACAAAATTACATAAAATAAATAATTTTTAAAATTTACTTGAAAAAATTCTTGAACTACCTATTTTAAGGGCAGCGCATAGTGAAACTGTTGGTATGTGTGTAATGCTTTCCAGGTGCTTGTAATGGTATATTACATCAGGAAAACGTTTCCACTTCTAGAGAATTCTAGTCAATGTGTGATGACTGTTTTTTTGCTCAGATACATACATCTGCAAACAAAATAGTTGTAATTCCAGAATCACTTTATATTGAGCCTATTTAAGACTTGTGCTTTTAATAATTTTAATTGAGGCTGTAGGGTTTTTTAAATAGGATGATAATTCTCAACATAAGTGTCATTAGTGAGCAAAACTTAGGTAACATTGTTAACAAGCTGTTAAAATATTGTATTCTTAAATTATATAGCCACTGAAGAACAACCATTATAGAATCAGTAAATCCAGATATGATTCCATAGACAGTTATCTATCTGAATGTGGTGAGAAATACAATGACATTGATTTGACAATAGACAAAGATATCTACGAGCACCTAATAAAGGAAGGTAAGTGTTTGCTTCATTATGAGCAGGTTAAGAATTATGTTCACAGTGTGTGGGATATTTTATGTTTTTGTTCTTGTTTGTTACAAGCATTGTGCATCCCTCAGAGTGACATCTACTCAGGAACTGTCTGTGTAGAGTGGTCTTGAGAGTTTTTTAAAAAGGATTCATTTGTAACAGAAACTGTCCCTAATGCATCAAACGGAGTTTCTCAAGCTGGAATTATTGTTTTATTTTTATGGAGAGAGCAAAACTGCTTTAGGAAACATGGCACAGAATGCATCAAGAAACAGGAAGAATGGCAGCCACACCAATATTCAGCTGCCATTTCCAAACAAAAACCTGTTTATTTTTGGGTTTTTCTTCTCTTTTTAATCATTTCCTTCCTTCCTGAAGTCGTCATTTAAACTTTAACAGGATGTGGTGGGTTGAGGTAGCATTGCAGTGTTAGATATTTTCAGTCCTGTAAAAAAAAATCATTTCCTAGAACCTGTTTTGATATGTGTGAATTGTTTGTTTGAATTTTCATTTTGTAGGTATTGACCATCTTTTGGCACAGCATATTGCACACTTGTTCATTCGAGACCCATTGACTTTGTTTGAGGAGAAAATACATCTAGATGATGCAAATGAATCCGACCATTTTGAGGTTACGTTTGATTTAGAGGAATTTAATAAACATATATATGATTGCTTATTTTTGTAATACTACTTAATTGGAAGATGGTTGTATTAGCTAAGAATTTTTTCATTGATTTTTCACTTCAACTAGTTCTTTAGCATATGACTGCAGTTATAAGCACATTCATTTATTCACTTTTTATTTAGAAGGTGATGGCTTGTACTTTAAATCAAATAAAATATGAAGAGCCTAAATTATAGCTGTGTATATAAGTGTTAAGGGGAACTGTCAATTTTTAAGGCTTCCTAAAAACTGGTTTCTATTTTATTTATGTGGAAAGTTCACTTTTACAGCTTTATGAGATAATAGCTATGGTCATATTAAGCCTTTTTAGTTTGGGATGTGTCAGCCCCTCATGAAAACGTAAAGTCAGCTGCATGTCAGTCCCTTAGTGTCTTGTACATAATACTCAACCAAAATAGCATGAGAAAGTACAACATATTTGCTCCTAGGATGGGTAGTTGTACTGTGGGCTTTAGGAAGTTATGACACTTACTTTGGAACCACTTCTCTAACCTGATACGCTGTTCCAAGGAAAATACTAGGACTCTAGTTATCTGCTTATTTTTCTTTGATTATATTATAGAATGATGTGTATCTTGATTGTGACAGATTATTTCATGTGCTTTGCAGAATATTCAGTCTACAAACTGGCAGACAATGAGGTTTAAGCCACCACCTCCAAATTCAGATATTGGATGGAGAGTGGAATTCAGACCTATGGAGGTAAGGAAGACATCAATATGTACAAGAGCACATTTCCTTTTAGGTGGAAAAGTACCAGGCATTCTGCCATCCAGTATCAAACTCCTATTACTTGTGCTGTGTTTTCTTCCCTTTGATTTGCTAGATGCAAGTGAAGTGGACAGCAGTATTTAATCAGACATGGACTGTGGGAATGTAACTGACAGGAGAATCCACTGCAGCACAGCAGTGCATGCTAATGGATTTGGGGTGATGGGGAAAGGAATTAGGCTTGTATTAAAGCAGCAGTAAACAAAGCCCCATTTAGCTTCTAGAGACTGTATTTTTCCAGTACATTTCCTGGTACTGAACAATTCCACTGTCACAGTTTTGGTTTTTTTCAGAAGTGCTTTTATTCTATAGCTGTCTGTTTCTAAGCTCTCTGAATTTAATCGTTTTAGAGTGGAAATTTAAAAGCTACTATACTTCTGTAAATAGACAGAGAGCCTGAAAGGTGCAGGTTATTAGATAGCCTTTAGAAACACAAGTGTGCTTTGGCATCAAATTGGAGGGTTGAGTTTGTTGAAGCGTGTGCGTACATTGTGCGCTGGAAGTCACTGCTGGTGATTGCACGTGTGCGTCACCCCTCGGCGAGTGCAGTCTGTGAACACAAGTACCAACACAAACATCTGAGTCAAACTCTTCTAGGCTGTCCTTGCTGTTTGACTACTTGCATCAATGTGTTCCCACTGAAGTAATTGAATCTCTAATCCTTTCATGTCTAGGTCCAGTTAACAGACTTTGAAAACTCTGCATATGTTGTGTTTGTGGTATTGCTAACCAGAGTGATTCTGTCATATAAACTGGATTTTCTCATTCCTTTGTCCAAGGTAGGTATGAAAGATCAGATCTATTAGAGCTAAATGTAATGGATGTGCATCAAATCTGATTTTTATCTCCTGCAAGCTAGGAAATAATTTGTGCACTTACAGAACAGTCATTTTTATCTTTCAGTCAGTTTTCATCTATACCAGTCCTTTGAATTTCAACTCTACAGTATTAAACAAATATTTTACTGCTGTCTCATGGAATTAAACACAGACAAATGCTGTAGGAATTTCTATGATGCCTAGCAGTGTCTGCAGAAATGTTGTGAAATACCATTGTCACAAGGCTGTTTGGAGGCTGGGAAAGGGCATGTTTCCCTGATTTTACATGCAGGGGGAAAATAACCTGTGGAGATCAAAATAAAAACTTCAGACTCAGCTTGAATGTTGCCTGTGTCTCATGTATCTGGTGGAGAGGGAAAGGAGGAGTTCAGCATGCTTAGTGTTACACAGTATTTGAGTGGAAACAAATACTGCTGATTCTGGTCACAACTGTGACTTGTCTTTAGACAGAACAGCCATGCAAAATGTACTTTTTCCTTAATCCTGCCCTCACAATTGCTGAACTGTTGTTTTGTGTGAAATTGCCCTTGTGTGTCCTCTTTCTGAGGCACTTGACCAAAAAATGTCTTCTTAGATAGATATTCTTGCAATGTTATAGGTAACTTTGAAAAAGATCTTGTAAGGCAGAAGGCTTTTGACACTATGCTGGAAAATCCAGCATAGCCGTAGTATCCTGCGGCTTTTCATAGAGTTTTTAAATTAAAATGGAGAAAAATACTGAAGTTGTAAATTTACAGTAATCATACCATACATTTGGTACAACTTCTAAAAGGAGATGTCCGGGAGTTCAGACTTCATAAATAATGCAGCAATTTAGCACTTAGATTACATAATTACATTGTTATTTGAGTGTCTCAAAAGCACAAAATTTTTAACTACCAGTTAAGAGTGAATAAGAGATCAGGTGCTGAAAGAACCTGAACAGAATCATAGGGCTGGGGGGCTTAAAATTGCTTGAGCTTGCCAAGCAATTTGGCAGGTAATGCAACACAGAATTGCACAACCATTGGTAAGCCTGCCTCTTTCAAGTAAAATAATAGGGGGTTATGGGGCTAATCTCACACTAATCTTGGCTGTCGGATTGAATGCAGTTCAGCTCATCAGCTGGGACTGGAGTTCTTTCAAACTTTCAAAACAGCCTGTTGTGTAAATAGGTTTCATAATATAAAATGAATTGAAAACAGAGCTTTGAAAGGTAACAAGTGGAGCTTTTGCATAGTCTTTAATTAAAGGTCAGACAAAGAATTCAGCAAATCATATCTCTTTTCCTGAAGACAATATGGTAAAGCTAATGCCCAAAAGCTATATGATGTTAATTCCCTGAGAGCACACCAACCAAAGAACTTGGACAAAATCTTCCATCCAGAAAGACAGAGCAATGCTTATGTCATTTGCAGGGCATATGTACTTTTTACTTTGCAGGACTTTTGAGAAGCCTGAAATTTAGAACTTCTTTGCTAGCAATCTGAGTTTAAATATCTAACAGATGTTTGGGAACGGAATAGATACAATTCCCATGCAAAGTTACTTGAATGCTGTTTATGAAAGTTTGTTTAATACAGTGATAATTCTTCTAAAGACAGTGATAATTTTGTTAATAAAAGCAGCAAACTATGGCTAGGGAAATTGAAATTTTCTTCTTCTGTACTTATTTAAATTGTATCTAAATATGCAAAGAAGTAATCGTAAATGTTCCCGTGTTTTCATCCAAAGTTAAATTAGCATAGCATGTTCTAACATGATACCGTTACCTATTCTTCTGGAGACCCAGTTTCATAAAATGTCATCTATTCATGGGTTTGTCCTCAACACTTAAGAATGAAATAAAACTTAGCTTCATAGCTTGACCTTATGTGATGAAATAGTAAGAAATATAGTATAGTAAGAAATTCAGATGTTTCAACTTCTGAAACCCAAGTGCGACGGTTTGGTAGAATCCTACTTTTTTAAAATGTCATAGATCTCTGAAATACTTCTTTTCCCAGGTGGATGAAAACATGAAGGTGGCCCAGAAAAGAGATGCTGTCCGACAGGGAATGTTTTACTTCAGAAAAGATATATGCAAAGGTATCACATCAAGTAATCTGACTAACACTGTTGTGGATGTTTAGAGCATGTCTTGCCTTTTAACCATTTTTTCCTTTCCCTTTGTCACGCATGAAGGTGGAAATGCTGTTGTGGATGGATGTGGCTCTGCACAGAATGGGACAGGCACCGATACAGAAGAGTACACCTTAATGAGCATTGATACAATTATCAACGGGAAGGTCATAGCCTCTTCTACCTGGAACACATTCTATTCTACCCTCCCAGAAACCAGACTGAGAGTGTTTTATGCTGGTTCTGTTCTCTTACACAGGAAGGAGTCTTTCCTGGTTTGATCCCAATTTTGAATTCCTATCTTGAAAACATGGAAGTGGATGTGGACACAAGATGCACCATCCTAAACTATCTGAAGCTAATAAAAAAGAGAGCCTCTGGTATGTTTGACATTTTTGGACATTGACTTTCTTGGCCTTTTTCTACTTTCAGTTGGATAAAACTGATGGCAGCTGTGGATGTCTCGTTAGTTGTTCAACCATTAGAGCAAAGGGTTGGAGTGTGTTCTCTGGCTTAAATCTTGTCCTGTCTATTTTTTATCTTTAATGTTTAGTGATCCATTTTAGAACTTAAATTAGGAGTAACTGACAGAGTAACAATCATGGTTTAGAGGGTAGTATATACCCAGTCCTCAATTGCACTTTTCAACACCATTTACTGCTGCTTTCACCATTTACTGCTGCTTTTGCCACTGTATTGTCCACTTTGTAGTAGTTTAAACATACACTAGTCCACTTTGCCCTGTCACTTGAGTGTTGTAAGAGTATTTGAGGCTGGGTCTGATAGCTTGCCTGGTATTACTGGTGTGACTCCAAAGCTTGCTGCTCCAAAGCAGTCATAAGTCTAAACTCAGGTCTGCTAGACCATGGGACCTAGGCTTTAGCTCACTGATAAGAAAGTCCTTCCACATGTGGCAAAACTCCTTCAAGGCAGAGCAGACTCTTCCACTGTCTTTCCCACGTTGCAATGTTTTTCAGGACAGTGTATAATGACTGTTTGTTTCTTGTTAAAAGGCAGCAGTATGTTGAGTAAAAGGTGCAGGCTAAATTTAATTCAGAACTGTGTGCTTAGGTCAGTCTGCAGCAGCTTTTTTTAACTTTTTCTGTGTAAATCCCCTGTATACCTGCATTGATGTAAATTTAGTTAGATGGTTAATTTTAGCCTCATAAGTCAAGGCTTTTTTTTTCTTTCCCTCCCCCAATTTTAAACTAAGTGTTGCATTCCTTTTTAATTCTTGAAAATTGCTGTAGAAGCTTCTAGGTAAAGACCTTTCTAAAGCTGAGGTGGAAATCGGAATTGTGTCTTATCTGGTAATTCACTACTTTAGCAGTACTTCAGAATGGTAACATGTTTTTAAATATTCCCTTGTCTGTTGTTTTTTTTTCCCCTTCAGAGGAATGCTGTTGAAAAAACAGGGAATGCATAAGTCTAGCATAGTCTTTTTCCTACGGCCTAGTGACCTGGGTCCAACCCCAGCTGCAGGTGTTCCCCACCAAGGAAAAACTTCACTACTTCGTGTAAAGTTGCAGTCATTGCAAAAGTCAGCTCGTGTATTTACACAGACCTAAGAGCTATGAGAGTAGGTAGATAAGAGTCTAGGGTTTATAGTTCAGCTCTTATGAACTTATGAAATTACTTCTAAATGAGGCTTCTTAAGAACTATAATGCACAGAATAAAAAAGCATTAGGTATTGTATTACTGTGCCACAATGTTTGTTAGTTGTGAGTTTTGGATTATTCCAGTTTACTCTCGATATTAAATCAAATGTTCCTGATCTGCAGCCTGTTTAGCATGAGTCATATCCACAAAGAGTGGCCATTTTTCAGATTTCTCAAATGGTGAACACAGCATTCGTGAGTTAAGACCACTGACACCTTAGCCACTGTGGCTGTAACCTTGCCCCAGCATCATTCATTTGAGCTTCAGTCACATCCTCTCCTGCAGCACAGCAAGGCATTACCCTCCTGGTCTCTGTTTAGATGGTGTGTGACTGCCACCACTCAGTGAGACTACAGATTTACTAGGCAGGCAGCAGCTGCTGACCACCACCAAATATTAATGAAAGCAGTACTGAGGTAGCAGCATCAAGTGGTCCTTGTCCTGGTGTGCTCTCCTGGCTCCTGGCTGCCTGCAGTGCTGTAATCACAGAGCTTGATGAGCATTCAGAAATGTGATTTCCATGATGTTTGCCTTACCTTTCTTGAAGCAGTTACACTTTTGGACCCCCTGAAGTCATACAATAAAAAATGACACAGCTCTATTACATGCTTTTTGCAAAAATTAATTCTGTAGTTTTTCATGTTTAAGTGCTCTTCACAGTTACTCCGTGATATGCCTTCTAGTTCTGTGTTGCAGGCTCGTGTTTGCCTACTCACTTGGCATCAGCATTCGTAATTGTGCACGCTTCTCCAGTATGTTGTTGCTCCTGAACTTATAATTGGCGTTGTCTTGTCTCTCCTTGCCTGGAAGGTGTCTCACACCTTTTGTCAGTGGTGGTGCCTATCCTAGGACGTACTTTTGAGAGCCGCAGGCTGTGCTCCCAGTGAAGGTGTGCAGGGTACAGCGGGACGAGGATGGGGAGTGCCTGGGCTGCCTGGCCACTAGGTGTCTGTGTTGGTGTGCACTGGACGGCTCCCCGGCTCCTCCAGCACTGACGCCTGCACGGCTTGCAGTTCAAACATGAGTTTCTTTCTAAGCTTTGCTCGGCTCATCTCCTGACTCTTTCTTGCAGGCCTCCTGCTTCTCGTTGATGTCAGAAAGTTTTCATGTTGAGATTTTAGTGCCTTCAACAAATAAAGCCCCTTGGGTAATTTTTTTTCTGCCCACTTATGTAGAAGTGTAAACTATGACCTCATTCCTTTAAAACATTACTTCTGGTTGAAGCACATTTTGATTTCTAGTAATCTTTTTTATTCTGCTTTTATTTCCTGTACTTACTGCAATTTTTCTGATTTGTCTTTGTGTACATCTGTTCAAAACCACTGCTAGGATATTTTCAAACAGTGTTGGATTCTTTTTACTGTTTATTTGTGTGTTCCTTCATGCTTTCTCTAACTTGATTCCTCTTGCGTTTTATAATATTCTTAAACCAAAGACTTCTGTAGTGGAAGCCCTTGACTCTTTCCACTCTCACAACGAAGCTGATGTTCCGGTAGCTAGCCATGAAAGTTTATCTAGGCTCTTTGAGCATCCCATCAGCCCATCTTAATGTCTGACTGTCAGAGTTACCTTAAACTTGTAGTATTTAATGTTTGCTTGCACATGCTGCATTCAGGAGCAAGATTGAGCAGCCTGGACACTGGTGTCCAGCCAGCCCCCAGCTGCTACTTCATAGGGATACCAGTCTCCTGCAAGTGGTGTGTGTCATTCAGTGACCTTGTATAGAGGTGCTGGGGACCCTTAGGTACCTGCTGACCAACCCAAGAACTGTGTAGTGAAGCAGGGGCACTGTGTACAAACCAGAAGTTGGTATCATTTGGAACCAGCTTATTTTTTGCTGGAGTAGCTGCCAGAGGGAGAGAGAATAGTAAGCCAAGGCTGACTGATCAAAACTAGCAGCTCTGTTGGATGGATCAACTACAAAATTATTTTATATAAATGTAGTAGTGCAGAGGTGTCTGTTGATTCATCTTAGCCAGATTCTGTGTTAAATGAAGTGTTTAAGACCTTTTGCTATACAATCTGTTGGTAGCACCTGTTCCAGTTGCTACTTCTCTCTGCATTATGTCATTGGAACACGTGAAAGTTTGAAAATCGCGCCAGATAAGCTTTTAGACCATCAGGGGCTTTTAGACCATCAGGGATATGTCAGCTTAATGGTGCCTGCAGTTTAGCCACATTTGAAAACCAAAAAGTATAAGAATGTGTTTCTCATGAAAGCATGGGCTACTCATTAATTGTGTATATAGTGCACAGAACTCTAGGTGTTGTACTGCTAAATTAGATGTATGAACTGTGAAATTTAACTTCCTCTTGCCCACAGGAGAATTAATGACAGTTGCTCGATGGATGAGGGAATTTATCGCACAGCATCCGGACTACAAGCAAGACAGTGTGATAACTGATGAAATTAATTACAGCCTTATGTGGAAATGCAACCAAATCGCACAAGGCCAGGCAGAGTGTCCTGAACTGTTGGGGGTAGGATTTAATAAGAAACAAAGTGGAAACAAAACTGACTCTTTGTAATGAATGAATGAATGCTTCTTAAATAATAAAAAGTTTAAGCCTTTTAGCAAAGCACTAGCAAAGATACTGTGAATCTGGAACAGTTTCATGGTGTGAAGACCAAAACAGGGATACTGCACTATAAAATGGGCCAATCCGCCTAAATACTCATTAAAGGCATCCTAAAATAGGCATATTCTTATTGTTAAGGTTTATACAATATACATGTAAATAGTAAAATATTTTTATGATTAACATCAATGTATTTTAATAACATTGTAACTAAAGTTATTGTGAATTAGCTTGTAACTTTTTTATGCTTAATATAGAAAGAAAAATTGTCCTGAACAGCTTTGTAAATGTAATGGTACTTGTATATTATATGCATTCCAGTTACTGAATGTTTACTGTAATTTTTTTAACCTGGAATGTGCTAAGTAATTTACCTTATTGTGTAAGAAAAAAAAAGTCCTTCTGGATCTACCTGAATCACAGATACTTCTTCCTTCCATTTGGGTTTTGAAAGTATGTAAGAACAGACAAATATATGTGCATCCCAGTTGTTAATCTTACAGCAGTTTCTCAGTTGCCACAAGACCTGCATCCTCTTGTATACTGTAAAACTCAGAGGAACAGATCTGTCTTTATTCAGATAATGCAAGTCAGCCTGCCTGCAGATGCACAGTTATTTTCTTCCCCTCTGAAATAAGCTGTATGCTGTCTCAGTTCAGAAATCTGCCCGATGATTTCACAAAAAAAGTAGTAATGGGAGATGTGTCAAAAGAGAGGAGGAAATGAGAGCTGGACATACAGGTCTGTTCACAAAGGAACCATAGACACCTGCTCTGGACTTCAGCCTGCTTGACTGCTCTTCTCCCACACTGCTGGTGTTCCCATAGTCAAGAATGACTGCAGCACAAAACCAAACTTCTGTCCATTCTTCCTAAAGACTGAGTTTCTCATTTTGTTAATTATAAGTATTTTTGTCAGCATGTTTTATTTCCTATAGGGTAATTTATGTAGGTGGCTGGGGTTACCTACATAGCTGTAGTTATGGACAACTTAATCCCCTCTAGAAAACAGTATAAAGAGTAATTTTGGAATGCACTAATCCTTTGAATTGGAAGCTGGTGCTGGGAGTAACTGTAAAGTATTTAAATTCAGCCATTGCATCTGTAAATAAAGCAAACTTAAGGGGCCTTTTTGATTTAGCTTCTTAACTGATTTCTAGAAGTGAATTGCGTTAGGGGTAGAAGATGCAAAGCTTAATGCAAGCATATATAAATACCTAAGATGTAATGATTCTTTTAAAAGAACTAATGGAGAAACTGCAGTGAGAGGTGCACTAAGAGGCAGCTTTTATGTACTGAATTACACTTTGTTCTGTGTTCACAGGTGTGCTTTAGAGAATAAAAAGAATGCTCTTTTTCTGCAGTGGTGAATTTGTTTTGATTAAGGTGTAGGCATATGCTAATTTAGTTTCTGTAATAAGGAAATAAAAATAAAATTTGCAGTATGTGTTGGTCACTTGCATGACTTGAACCCCCATTTTCAGATTCAAAAAAGGAGGAGTTGCATACCTGGCAAGTACAACTCACCCAGACTCCCTTTGTTCACAGTGGAGCTTTTCAGGACTCAGACAAATGGTCTGCCACTTCTACAGCATAGAATTCCTTGCTATTGTCAAGGTAGCATCTGTCTGATTGTACAGCATGAGCTGCTGTGCTTTGAAGACCCCTAAAAATAGCTGGAATGCTTTTCTGCTGGTACTGCATCAATATATGTTCTTATTCCCTTTCATTTGACATTGAATCACCCTTCTGGCAGACTTTGTGTCCTGTAAGTGAGAGAACATTTTGTCATGATGCCCTAAAAGTTGTGGCTGGAAGTTTCCCTCCTGACTTGTGCTCATGTTTCCAGAAGGGATGAGTGAGATCAAACACAGAGCTGCTGCTGTTTTTTGAGAGATGCATGGTTGCAGTGTCTAAGCATCTTACAGTCACTAGATGGAGAGTTGAGGTATGTGATCCAGTCTCTTTTTACAGTGTCGTGAAGGTTCTCACAGGGCAAACCAGAGTTGCTGCAGGGAGAGGGGGCAAGCTTTGCCACTAGTTTTGAATACAACTTAGAACAGAGCCACCTCTATCCGTGCCCACTCTTGAGGTAGAGAAGCAAACCCTAGTCCAAGCCTCAAGCCCTGGCTGACCTTTTGCAGAGAGCATGAGAAACTCCTTTGGTCTATGAATTCAGGACTTTCGGTCCTGCAATCATGAAGTGGTTTCATGGAAATAATGACCTTTCCAACAATCGTGAGCAAAGGGAGGGGAAGACGCATCAGGCACATGAGGTGAATTGTGATTGATTCCTTGTCCAAAGACTTTAACTGTGCAGCAGTCGTGGCACTTCCAGTGATCATTGTGTTGGCCCCAGTTCATCCCCAGTAACATGCCTCATGCCTTCCACTCAGTTTTCAGCTAGGAGATCCCGTTGTGATCTCCAGAGGTCTTGGTGCTATGAACTCTGATGCCAGTTTTCTCTTGAGTCAGACTACTTATGTTCAAGTGTCTTTGTTTCTGGATTATTATAGCTATGCTTTTATTACGACCTACATCCTTAAAATGTGTCTCCTTTTGTGTGTGCATAGAGCTCTGCAAGCAGCTTGCCTTTCTGGGAGTGGTGCAAACCTGCTCCAGCCTGGGTTCCTCTCTCCACAGGGCCACAGGTCCTGCCAGGAGCCTGTGCCATTGTGAATTTCCCATGGGATCACAGCCTCCTTTGGACATCCACCTGCTTCACTGGGGGTTCTTCTAGGAGCTGCAAGTGGATCTCTGCATCCCCATGGTCCTTCATGGGCTGCAGGGACACAGCTGCCTCACCATGCTCTGCACCACAGGCTGCAGGTGAATCTCTGCTCCAGCACCTGGAACACCTCCTCTCCCTCCTTGTTCTCTGACCTTGGGGTCTGCAGAGTTGTTTCTCACACATATTCTCACTCCTGTCTTCCAGCTGAGTGCTGTTGTGCAGTTTTTTCCCTGCTTCTTAAATACACTATCTCAGAAGTGTTACCACCGTTGCTGATGGCCTCAGCCTGGGCCAGCAGCAGGTCCATCTTGGAGCCATCTGGCATTGACTCTGTTGCATGTGGGGGAAGCCTCCAGCAGCTTCTCACAGAAGCCACCCTATAGCCCCCCCAGTACACAAACCTGGCCATGCAAACCCAATACAGTGTTCCCTGGAATAAGATTCCCTTAGAAATGGGAAGCTCCTTGTAAGATTCTCCTGGACAAGTAAAGTCAGGAAGGCTTTGCAGGCTACAGCGCTTTCTGCCCATTCCCTGTCAAGTATGAGTATTCGCTCTGTACAGCAGTGGGAGCAGTAAATGCAAGTTTCTACAGCTGTGGGTCCCAGACATTCTTTGCTCCCACTGCTTTGCCTGCAGCCCATGGCACTGCTCAGGGATGACTGCCCCAGCGTGAGCACGTTTCCAAAGAGAAGCCCACCTGGTTTTTGGTAGGACTTTATCAAACATTTATTCCAATCATATTGGCAAATTATACTGGAGGTTGTTTCCCGAAAATGTACCTGATTTTATGTACACCCTTCCCAACTAGGTTGTGTAAACTAGGGGAATGTAAAGGCTGTGAGGTGGGTAGCCCTGAAGCCTGCAGAGCTGCCGGCAGCACTGCTGAGCCAGACTCCGCTTTTGGGTGTGGGTCCTTCTTGCTGAGATACCCGTGTTCTGGACAGAAATAATGAGGTCTCTGCTAGCATGATACCTGGCCAGAGCCGATGGCAGATTCCAGGTGTTGGCAGCAGCCCCGCGGAGCGCCCTGCAGCTACGGGGAGTCCTGCTGCCTGCACCGTTCACGCTGCCATCCCTGCTCCAAGGGCTTACAGGTGGGAGTGGCAGCATCGCGTCTCCCTTTGAACAAAGGAACGTCTTTCCAGAAGAAAAGCGTAACTGTAAATGCTGGCTATGAATTGAACAACTGGGCAAAATGCTATGGCTTCTGTTAAGCAAGAAATGGCTGTAAACTCTTTTCTCAATCTCAGAAAACAATGTTAATTTAGCCATTGAATTTAGTTATGTATCCCAAAGTTACACCCCTGTGACATGACACAAAGGGAAAACTAAAATCATGCTGACAGTGAGAAGGTAAAAAGTGAATTTTCCTTCACTTCCCAGTAAAGGAAATTAAGGTAATACTCAGAGCCACATTGTGCTCAAAATAACTGTTGATGCATGATGGCTCCTCATTATTGACTTCTAAGAGTTTATGTTCTGGCCAGAAAAATGCTAGTTTATAAAATATTTAAGCAACAACAATTGTTCTTACTCTGGAAAAAGTCCAAGCTCCTATTAAATGCAATTAGATCAAAAGTAAGCAGATTTTTATCTGATGGTACAGGATTATGGTACAGATTTGGATGAAAGATCTTACAGAGTGCCTTACTACCAGTGCCTTGACTACACTATCGGTGTGGCAGTGAGGAGTTGCTTGCTGTGTGTTGCTCTGGCAGGTCATGTTCAGAAAACGTGGCTGGGGGCAGGGAGGAGGAAAGAATGAAGGAGAGAAGCCTGTTACCATCCTGAGAGGTTCCATTTTCTCCCTACTCTTTGATTTGTGCTGGGGAAGCATCTGTGCCAAGACGACCTCAAGTTCTCCAGCATTTTTCAGCTAGGTTTCTTCTTTCCCTTCAACCATTTTCTAGCTTGGACTATATTCCTTCCCGTCTGTTCCCATCCGTGCATGCACAGGCAGAGCTGGACATCTAATCCCTGCCAGCTTACTCACAACATGGGCATTCAGAGGCCAAGAATTTGGAGTGTTTTTCTTGGCACTGTAAGGGACTGGGACTCCTTGCCCAGAGACCATCACACAGCTGCCTAATGAAAAACAGGAAAGCCTTCCAGCAAAGAAAATACCTCTCTGCTGAGGGGAAGCAAGGCTTGGCATCACCCACATTTCCTACCTTTCATCCCACTCTGCAGTGTTCCTGTGCCTTACTCATCCCACTGGCATCAGCTACAGGCATCTGATTTTAAAGAGCAGTAGGACAGAGGATGGCATGGGATGTTAGTGGAGGCAGGCCAAGCCGGCAGCCAGATCTCCAGACCCCCCAGACTGTGGAGAGCAGGAGATGTGGCTGCTGTACTCTGTCTCAGACACAAACTGGACCACTGAGCACAAACCACTTCTGCCTGTGATTTCTCACCCCGGCAGGATGAACCAGAGCAATGCAATATAAACCCTGATGTGATCCCTGGGCTTCGACAGCGTGACAATTGCCAGCAAAATGAAATAACCTTGGCACAGAGAGCAGAAAACCAGGCAGGGTCCTTGCTGGGGTGTGCTCAAGGCGCGGGAATGAGGTCGGACGAAGCTCATTGCTAAGCCCAGGGCCAGCCCTAGGTGTCCTCCTAAGGTAAGAGGCATTGCAGTGAGCTGGGAGAGGAAACAGCTGTTCTCAGCAGAATGAAGGGGAAAAGGAGCCAGAGCCACAGCGGTATTCCAGGTCCAAATTCTCTGTGGATTTATCCCCAAGTAGCTACTCATGCGGTTAGCCCATGAACTCGCGGTGGGGTCACACAGCAGAGCAGCGGTGATCCCACTCCATCCCTGCTGCATGCCCACTGGGAAGGAGCAAAGGGCAGCTGAAGCCAGTGGTGGGGCTGCCTGGGGACACCCCAGCTGGGAGCCCTCCAGGCAGGTGTGCTCTGTAGGTGCCCCACAAGCAGGGCAGACCCCTGTGTGTGTTTAAAGGGCAGTCCAGACCAGCCTGTCCCTTTCCAGCGTTTGGTTTAGCCACACAATTGCTGGCAGCAAAACTGCCATGGTCCACATTAAGACGTGTAACATCCCAGTGCTTCCGGACATGACACATCCGGAACAACCATGTGAGGTGAAGAGGTGAATTCCCCTTTTAAATGCAGTTTGCTCTTGCTCTTAAAATAATCATTTCTAGACAATAAACTTCACTCACTGTTTTAAAAAAATCTGTCCAGGCCTCCTCAGAGAATGGCACAAAACAGCATACTTCAGCTTTTTGTCTTTTTCCCTTTACTTCCAGTGCAGCCCAACTGGCACACATCCCACAGCTTCCTGTGGGGGAGGGATGCAGCCATTTCCAGAGATGCATGTGAAAAGCAGAGCTCCAGAAGGGAGTGCCCACATATCCCTGGAAATGCATTCTGACTTTCCACTTCCCACTCATCACAGCACATGTGGTGTCATCAGTGTCTGACCATTCCCACTCAGGCCACAGGGACTCAGAGAGGCGGCATGGCTAGGAAGGGAGAAGGTAGCCAGGCATCCCACTTCAGTCCCTCCAGCTGTGACTCTGGCTTCCAGAAACGTGGCATGTTTGGCCTTGCCTTTAACTGATAAAGTGTGATGCTTGCCCTGAACCCCAACACAGTGCTAGGACAAAACATTTCTCATCCTACCTCAGAAAATCAAAATCCACAGAACAGAAAGGAAGCTTAGAGGATTACAACTGTGCAACAAGAGTATCCAGTGAAAATCCCTGCAGGCTGCTGCGTTTCTCACTGAGTGCCTTCTGTACTCATATGTTTGTACAAAGCTCTGTATTAGTTTTCAAGATATAGCACAGCAAGCTGCTCTCCCAGGGAGAGGAACACTTCCTCCAGGACCACGCTGTCCAGAGGGGATCATCTGCCAGGCACATCAGTTGTCAGGACAGCAGCAAAATGGTTAACTGTTTCCAGCTCTGCTTTCATCCTGAAAGGGAAGGTTTATCCCCTTTTGTCCTGATGCAGCCAACAGAGTTTTGCAGTGTGTCAAAACTTTGGTGCCAAGCACGTTTGCTGTTGCAGTGACATGCTACAACACCTCACAGTTGACATATGGCAACCAAAGGCACAATGTGGGTCTAGAAGTGCCCACAGGATGATGTGAGGTGCGGAGTCTGATGCTCTAATTACAATATAAAATGTACTGTCTTTACAATTTTTCCTCACCTGTGCCTAGAGTTTGAGAGAGATGACACAGTGACAGCCCTGCACACCCATTTCCTATCTTTTATTATCAACAAGTACAGAGCATGTACAAACTTGGTCTGTCCTAGCTACTTCCTTGCAAACTTCTACTTGTGGAGCCCACTGGCTCAAAATCAGCCAGATTGGAGATTCTCCAATACCTGTTATGAAAAAAACACCTCTGGTTGTGTCCTGGGATGGCATGTGCCTCCAAGAGGACATTACAGACAGTGCTGAAATCACTGAACACTAGTGCTGTGTCTTCATGGCATACCTCCAGCTGGAGATCAGCAGCTATGACAGGCTCTACAGCAGGAACTGGTGATTTAGCAGCTACATTCAGAAACTCTTTCACTGGGGCAGGAAACACTGACATAATGCCAAGTTCCCAGTTTTGTAACTTCCCTGATGACTTCTGTGGGGATAGGAATGGGAAAAAAATCTGAATCACATGTACCCAGCATATCCCAGCTTTTCTGTCCTAGTGTTGCCAGGAGCTCTGCCTGCTCCAAGAAGCAAAGCTAAACCTAGCAAAGCTAAACTGCAAAGATGTTTTCCAGGGAAAAAGGCTAGCTTCATCATCACTTCCCTCCCTGCCAGCCTTACCTTCTCCTTCAGGACCACACCTTTCCTGCCCCCTCCTCTCCCCAGGTAGCGCATCTCCACGGTTGAGTCTCCTGTCTGACTGACTGCTTCTTTTGCTCCTAAGCTCTGCCTCCTGATTTTACCCTGCCTGCCTGCCCCTCTACAGCTCCATGTCAGCAGCTCCACACCCATAGGATGCAAAGTGGGAGGCTGTGCCTGCTACCACAACCCAGGTGGTGGAAGAGACAAAAAACCTGGGAAGCTGGGCATGGGCATGAGCCACACAACAGTCCTCTTAAAATGCTTCATTACTTAACACCATGAAGGAAGACTCCGCAAGGCTTAGGCAGCTTAGACTTGAGGACTGAGTGCACAAGCTGCAAGCTTGTGTGGCTTTTTTTGTCCATGGTTAACGAAAAAAATAAAGGAATAAGGAAAGGAGGGAAGTGCTAAGGAGCTCTAGTTTGTCCAAGATCAGTTCATCTGGCAGCTCAGATTTCAGTGTGGGCAGAAGAAGGCAGGTCTGGCCTAGAGAGTGAGTTGTAAATTGTGTGCAAGGAGACAGGCAAAGGAAATTCTGCTTTTATTCAGAGACAGGAGAATAGACAGCTGAAATGGAGACCAGCAGGACATATAGGAGTGAGAAGCTGACAATAACCCACTAGAGGGTTAACCCACCTAATAAAGTGAGGTGACAGTCAGGAGGCAACCTAAGAGTGGGCAGAACAGGAAGAAGTCAGAGAAGATGTAGATAGCAGGGAGAGTTTAATTGCCTGTGAAACCTGATGGTCCAAGCAAGATAAGTTTGGCATGTAATTTGGGATGGAAGACCTTTTTATGTTTGCAGAATTTTATCTTTAGAAAAAACTTCAAAAAAAAACTTCTCTAATTTTGAGCCACTCCTTCCATCAAGTGATCGCCAAGGAATGCTTTCATATGCTTACCTCATTAGCTTTGGCACACAGAGAGGCAGGCAGGAACTTCTCTGTGTCTGGCTTCTGTGGAACCGGTTTTGGACATGCAGCTGACAACCCTTTTCTAGGCTAAGAAAGCCTAGCAATTCCTTCTTCCCAAGAAAAGCTGGGGGTTCCATCCTCCCTCTACTTCTTTCTGTGTGGTAGATAGAAACCAAAAAAGAATGAAGCATCACTGAGGTAAAACAGGAATGGCCTCAGTCAAAACGTCAGGACTTGGTGCTGAAGAAAGGGTGAGCAAGGGAAGCAGCTGGGTCCCACATGACAAATGCTCACTGTGTTGATGGCTGTGAGCCACAGGACAGCAGCTGAAGCTTTATATTGCTGTCTTGGGGTGACATTCATCCTAACATGAACTCAGGCTTTTGCAGACTTACAGTGATGTTTTGTCAAGATAGGAATGATAAAAGTGACCTTTTGTTACCAAGATGGATCAAGGCATCAGATCCTTGCTCATTTATTGCCCTCTGCAAGGGTCTGAGCTCCAGACTCCTCCCACATTTGACCTCCCAAGTTTCCCAGGCATCTCAGCACACACCTCTCCAGACAGAGGGGAGCACCACGAGACCTGTGTAGGTCCAGTCACTGGCCAAACCAGCAATGCCCAAGTCCCAGAGGGGCAGTCTGGAATGAAAGCAACAGGCTATCCAGCAATTGCAATAGTGGTCACTTCCTGTTTTTCAATAAGGGCTTAGCTTCAAAGTTATGATGAGACCCTTGCGGTTAGGGCACTTCTCAGAAAGTGGAAGTTATATGGTGGTGCTTCTTGGGCATGAGTCACCTTCTCAGCCAATGCTCCAAAATCTCTGGCTTCTGGCCAGTCCATCATCTCCTCTAGGATTCCTGGGAAATGGGGTTTTCCCATCTGAGCTTGTTGTGTAATCAGTGCTACCCACTTACTCCATATGGCACTGGTTGTGTGATGTGTTGAGGGCATGTTTCCTTCAAACATCCAGTGTAGGATGGGCAATTGTGGTGCCAAGAGGAGACACACTTCTGTCCCAACAGCTTCTGAGGCAGCTCAAACCCCCTCATAGGCTGCTAATATCGCTTTTTCGGCTGTAGTATAGTGGGCTTCTGATCCTTGATAACTCCGGCTCCAAAATCCTAATGGCCGACCTTAGGTTTCTCCTGAGGTCCTTTGCCAGAGGATCCAGGTGAGACCCTGCTCTCCAGCTACAGTGTAGTGTATATTTTGCATGGCTGGTCCTGTCCAAACAGGCCCAAGAGCTACTGCATGAGCTATTTCCTGTTTGATCTGCTCAAAGGCCTGTTGTTGCTCGAAGAGGTTCTTCTTCCAGGTCACTCGATAGAGGGGGCTCACAAGCTGACTATAACCTGGAATATGCATTCTCCAAAACCCCAAAGGCCAGAAAAGCTTGTGTTTCCTTCCTGTTAGCTGATCGAGACAGTCAGTTCCAGGTGACCTGGACACCCCTCCAAGCGAAAGCAAATTGTGGCCTGCATTCTGCTGCCAGAGGGATTGAGAAAAATACATCAGCGATATCAATTGTGGCACCATTTGTCTGCCTTTGAGTCCACCTCACACTGAAGTTCCAACATGTCTGTTATGGCAGTGCTCAGAGGCAGCATGACTTCACTCAGGCCATGATAGACTTCTGTCAGCACCCATTCCCCATCAGATTTTCGCACCGGCCATATGGGGCTGTTAAAGGGTGAGCAGGTCCTGCCAATCACTCCTTGGCTCTCCAGTTGATGAATTAGTTCATGGATGGGAGTTACAGAGTCTCGGTTGGTTGCCTTTGCCTCCAGCTCATACTGAAGTTCCAACACATCTGTTAGGGCAGCAGTCAGCAGCAGCATGACTTCATTCAGGCCATGAGAGTCTACTGTTCGCCACGCAGCCTCTGCTCGGGGCTTCCCTTCCCTCTGACAAGCGCAGGAGAGGACTGATCTCTTGGGCTGCCCCTAAAAGCTGGAGTGTGGGCTCACAGGAATGAGGAAGTACCCAGAGTTTCTTCTACATTTCGGAGCCAGAAGGACGCCATCTCTATGGTTGGTGTATCTATTTGTGGGTAATACTGTGCTACCAAGCTGCTGGAACATAATGCAGGGGTGCCTTGAATCACCTTCCTCCACATGGCCCTTGTGCAAGGGGCATCCTCGGAATCTTTAGGGACCCTGTCACTTTCTAGATCACTATAGACGATTTCCAGCACTGATAATTCTCTCAGGTACTGGATACCTTCATCTGCAGTGGTCCACTTCCCTGGGGAGTTCACAAGATCTTCCTTAAATGGATATCATGCCCCCATGCTTGAGAGAAGCCATCTCCAGAGGCTGCAAATTGCTCCTTCTTTTCCAATTCCTATTTCAATTTCCTGGGATCTTAGCAAGGGATCCCAGCTGTTGAGCTTCATGTTGGTGCTGACTATCGGCACCACTACCCCAGCATTGAAGCAGCCAGGCAGAAATCTGCTCACCTGGCTGGCAGCTGTAATCTTTTCTCAAGTCGTGAAGTTCCGATGAGATCAGGGGCTGAGTAACTTTGGTTTCCTGTTTGATTTGCCTCACTCCATTTGATTTCTTTGTTGAAGGAATCTGCCGTTTGATCTAACCCCTCCTTTCCTATTGTTACTTCCCCTTCTTCTTCTGCTTCTGCTTCTGCTGCTTCTGCTGCTTTGGCTGCTTCTTCTTCCTCCCTTACTAACTGGTGGCATGGGCCTGTAATGCACCTTGTCCATTTTTTGTTTTCACTACTGGAGCAATTACTGCAGGTGCCGTAGTTTGAGTTGCTGTCCAGCCATAGTGTCCTCAAGTGCAGTTTGGGTTCCTGCCTCAACTAAAGTCCTCTGTGAGTACTGTGCAGTGGCTCAATACGCACACGCCTGGTATTCCAGTACAGGGCAAGAAGCTGCTGGTTTTCACTGGGGTGGGCAAGGCACCCTTCTATCAGTTGACAGGTCAGGTTGTCAGAGTTTATTACCTGTTCAGGTGTAAAGTCCTAGGTAATAGGGAGGTGATAACCACGCTAAAAACCTGCCCAAATCCTTCCACGAACCCTGCCACCCAGGAACTGGATGCCTCAGGGCAGATTTCAATAGCACTTTACCTAAAGATTGTTTTCTCTTACACCAGGATGATGCTGGACGCCACAAACTCCATAGCGTACCAACGGTATTAGTTAGTATTATTAACAGTATTAACTAGTGTTATTAACAGTATTAAGCAGCTTGCATACGGATGAGCAAAGACCATGGGAGGCTGCATTATAAAAGCATTCACATCAATCTCAGGCAGGGAGAAGGAGGTGTATTCCCTCATCGTCCACAGAAGATAGCTCACCCCCACAACAAGGCCATCAGTGTAAGGGCAAAGCACAGAGGCATCGTTTGTGTTAGCATGTTACCAAGCTCAGCAAAATAAAGAGATAAGCAGTGCAGCTGACAAACTCAATGTCCTGCACAGGAGCTTGCTACTTGATAACTACTATTTACTATTTACTATTTACTATAGCATGCAATAAATAACTTTATTAATGCCTTTATCTTGCCCAACATTTGGTCGCCAAAAAAGGACTGTAGTGGGTTGACCTTGGCTGGGTGCTCAGTGGTCACCAAGCCACTCTATGACTCCCCTCCCCAGCGGGACAGGGGAGAGAAAATAGGATGGAAAACAACTCGTCCGTTGAGCNAAAGTTTGCACGTGCATAAGCAAAAGGAAAAGTCAATCACTACTTCCAGTCACCGAGTGATATTCAGACATTTCCTGGGAAGCAGGGCTGCAGCACATGGAGCTCCAGAGGGCTAACATTGTAGAATAACACATGCCCCACCCTTCTCCTCCTCCCCCCCTTAGCTTTTATATCTGAGCTGACATCATATGGTGTGGAATATCCCTTTGGTTAATTTGAGTCAGCTTGGCCTCATTGCACCCCCTCCCAGGATCTTGCCCACTCCCAGCCCCTTGATGGGGGGTGAGGAATGTTACAGGGACAGTGCTGCTCAGCAGTAGCCAAAACACTGGTCTGTTATCAACACCTTTCCAGCTACCAATGCAAAGCACAGCACAGTGAGCGCTGCTAAGGACAAGTGAACTCTTATCTCAGTCAGACCCAATAGAGATGCGCTGCTGCCTCTGAGGGTTTACATACACACAATCTCCACACAGAGTGCCTAAACCAATTCCTTAGCATAGTTTTTAAAGAGTCTCTGGTGGAGAGAGGAAAGGATAGAAATTCTCCATCCTTTTTATCGGACTTTGCTACCACAGAGAACAAAACAGTTCATATTTGTAAACCTCTGTATAATACACATTGTGCCGTATGCGTGTTCTTCCTACCTATTCTCAAAACACATAAAACAGGGCAAGGGATGGGCAAGGCCAAAGGGGAATTCTCAGAAAAATAGGTCTTTATTAATGAGGCAGACAAAGTAAGTTAGAAATTGTTCTCCTGGAAAATAGGTTTCTGGGGGATAAACATGATTGAATCATCTAAGTAAATTGTGGAACCAATCATTGCAAGATGAGGCAAAAATATAAAAGGGTTTTCCAAGTGATCAGCCAAATTAATGGAAAAAATGTGGCTAGCACTCAGATAGTGGCATTATCGTCATTGTCATTACTATTACTGTTATTATGTGGCTTAATATTCAGTGTTCTGGTTACCATTGCCTGGGTGCCATCTCTGTCCAAGGAAATCCTGACTTGGAGTGGATGGTGGAATGGGGTAAATAAGTCAGGGAAGGATCATTTTGTACCAGCTGTTCCTTGTGTTCTTTCCCTGAGCATCCACATCTGCCAGGGAGATAACACTGGCTTTCTGGTCTGACTGAGTTATGTTCTTACAAAATTCAGTGTTACTTGGGAAGCAGGCATAGTAGAAAGGACAGACTTCAGCCCATCAGGCAGGCATTGGGAGCTGGATTGGAATTCAAGCAGTCACTAATAGAGTAGAGTAGAGAATGGGCTACTTAGAAGAGGTCCCCTAGCAGGTAAACTCCCAGTCACCAGCATGCACATGCCCTACACCACTGGGAGCCTTGTCTGTGCCTGGGATGGCTGCTAGTGGCTGAGCATGCAAGTGAATTAAAGTCTTCAGCTTTCTGGGTGAGCCCTCCAAACACAGCAGCATTGCACAGGAGACAACTAGACCAGCTGCAGCCATGTTACTGTGTTCCTTGACAGCAGGATGAAGCCTGCCCAGCCCTCTCAGCAGCCACACAGAACAGGCAGGTGCCTCTCCTGAGATGAGTCAGGCCTCTCACAGGGCTACCTCTCTAACAGCCTTGGCTATGCAGGATGTAAAGAAAGCCCCAGTGTTTCCTACTGACTTTGCTATGCAGCAGCATTGTTAACTGTTCTGCTCCGTGCTCCTAGGCGAACTCAGTGATTCACATTGTCTCCCTAACTATTTAAGTAATGTTTTAATCTACCTCTAGTTGCTCTTTCTCATGTCCCAGCTACTTTCCAATGATGTCTTATAACCTGATTAATAGGTGCAGGCCACATCTTGGGCAGCACTCTTCTAACTAACACTCTGTTAATATTAACCAGACACTTTGATGGAATTACTTGGAATCATGGAATGGACACCTAGCCCTACCCACTAGACAGAAAATATTTGGGGCTCAGATACAGTCCAAGAAAACATATGAACATGATGCCACATGGTCTGGAATATCCCCTTGGTCAGTTTGGGTCACCTGTCCCAGCTGTGTCTCCTTCCAGCTTCCCATCCACCCTCAGCCTCCTCCCCAGTGTGGCAGTATGAAAAGCAGAAAAGGCCTTGGCTCTGTGTAAGCCCTGCTCTGCAATAACAGAAACATCTTTATATTGTCAACCGTGTGCTCAGCACAAATCCAAAACACAGCCCCACACCAGCCACTGTAAAGAAAATTACCCTAGCCAAAGCCAGCACATGGATACAAGTCAAGCTGGCAGGTGAGTCAGCCCCCTTGAGTATTTCATTTACTAGCACTGATGTAGCTTATGTGCCTCCCACCAACTTCCACTGGCAAAAACAGGTTGTATCTATAAATTTGATGTAACGACATCTTTACTTTCAAGTACCCAAATATTTTCTCGATTTTGTCACCTGACTCTCTACAGAACTAGAGGAATGTTATGCCTTTGTGGTTACATCCAGCAGTACTTGACAGCACATCATGTACTATACAGGACCAAAGGAGCCCTTCACAGACGAGGGGGATGGTCAAGCACTGCAGCCCCAGGCAATGGCAAAGCCTCAGAAATTTATTATTCAACCTTGTGTAAATCAAGCAGCATTTGAGTCTCATACAGCAAATGTTCTTTTTACACACTGTCTTCAAGTCCAACTTTTTCTAAAACATCTAAAAGCTACATCCTCACTTTGTGTCTGAAATAGGAAACAGATGTTCTCGTGCATGGAGAGGGTCTGATATCACTGCCTGTTACCTGTAATGCATGCAGGAACTGATTTACTTTCCTGATAAAGGAAAGTGCAGTTCAAGTGCATACCAGTTTGGAAATTAGGGAACAGAAGCACATAAGAGTTGAGGTTGGAAGGGACCTCTGGAGATCATTAAGTCTACCCCCTGCCACCCTTCTTAAGGCAGGGTCAGCTAGAACAGGCCATCCAGGACCATATCCTCATGGTTTTTTAATATCTCCAGAGATGGAGACTCCACAGCCTCTCTGGGCAACCTGTGCCTGTGTTTGGCCATCCTCACAGTAAAAAAGTGTTTTCTTACTTCAGATAGAATTTCCTGTGCTTGAGTGTGTGCCCATTGCCTCTCATCCTGTCAGTAGGCACCTCTGAGAAGAAGCTCTGCCTTCTTCATATCGTCCCATCAGGTATTTATATCCAATAAAAAGATTCCCCCTGAGCTTTGTCTTCTCCAGTCCAAACAGTGCCAGCTCTCTCTGCCTTTCCTCACGTGGCAGTTGCTCCTGTCCCTTAATCAACTCTCAGACACTTCATGGAACCCAATCCATTGAGGTCATACCTTTCTCGTCCAGGAGAGCCCAGCTCTGGCACAGCATGCCACGTGTGGTCTCACCAGGGCTGAGCAGAGCGGAAGTGTCACTCAACATGCTGTCAACACTTGGCCTAGTGCAGCCCAGGATACTATTAGCCTTTTTTGCCATGAGGGAGAATTGCTGGCTCATGGTCAGCTTGTCCACCAGGACACTCAGGGCCTTTTTCTGCCATGTTGTTTTCCAGCTGGTTGGCCCCCGGTCTGTATGGGAGCATGTAGTTGTTCCTCCCCAGGTGTAGGACTTCGTATTTTTCTTTACTGAGCTTAATGAGATTCCTCTCCACCCCTTTCCCCAGGCTGTCCAAGTCCCTGTGAATGGTATCAGCCACTCCTCACAGTTTTCAACCATACAAACTTGCTGAGCTTGTCCCATCACCCATCACCCAGGTTATTAATGAAGATGTTAAGTAAGAGCGGTCTCTGTATCAACCTTTGGGTACACCCCTAGTAACAGGCCTCCAGAGGGACTTCATGCCACTGATCACAACCCTTTAAGCCTGTCAATTCACACTGTTGTCAGTCCACCTCATTGTCCACATATCGTGCCCACTTCTCTGCTTGTCTGGAGGATGTTACAGGTGACAGTTTTGAAACCCTGGCTAATGCCAAGAGAGAGAACAAATGCCAAGAGAGAGAACATCCACTCATCCACCAAGCCACTCTTCTCATCGTAGAAGGCTATGAGTTTGGGTAAGTGTCGTGGTTCTGAGCTGGCTAGCACACTATTTCAGCACAGGGCAATGTTCTTACCTGCCCCAGGTCGGGGGGATGGAGGCCGATCGCGGCGCTGGAGGGCAGGCGAAGCACCAGCTTGGGTTCACCTTGCCCACCGATGGCAAGGTGCACGAAGGAGGGAGGAAAAAGCGGAGGGACTTCCTCATGGGAGAGGGAAGGGTTTATTCAAGGGAGAAGCCATGGGGAGAGCCGATAAAATTAGGCGGGCGTGGGGTTTTATACCCCTACATAATATGTGTGGAGAACACACAGTAACCAACAAAATATCAGTTATGGGGTCTTACAAAAGGGGTGAGAAGGGATTAGGACAAATGGGAGAAGATGTGGGGGGTAGAGGATTAACACGGGCCAATTCCCCACCGAGGAACATAGAACTTTCCAGAGAAATAACCAAATATGAACTATAATGAGGAGGGGTGGCAGCAGCCAATGGTCAGTGTGCTTCACACAGCCTTTTCTGTGCTCACTGTCCTTGTGCTGTGGAGGCATCAAACCACTGGACCTATTGGTCTGCTTGGTCCTGCTGACCATGGCTCTGGCCATGGCTCACTGCAACAGGTAAGCACAATTTCCCTTTCATAAATCCACGTTGACTATTCCAAATCACTTTGACCAAGCAAGGCTTCTTCCACTTGCCTGAAGAAGACCTCTGCTATTACTTGTTTCCAATCCAATGATCTGTACAAGATACTCACAACTCACAACATAACCCAAGTTGGTCTATCCACTCGTACAAAATGAATGACCATTCAGCTTCAGCAGGTTTCTAAGGCAGTCCAATGGACAATGATGGAGTTGTGGCAGAGACACACACAAATACAGAGAGGAAAAGATCAGAAAATGTCTCATGGTTGGTGCAGAGGGTGGTGACGCTTTTTGAGATGAAGCAGCCAGAACACTGCTGTGTGTGATGGAGCATCATAGGTCTGCTCTGAATATCTCAGACTAAAAGAAGAAAGGGATCTTTTTCCAAGTAGTTTTTTTGGGCTCTAAATACTGCATCAGAAAGTTCACGCAGGATGTAAGGAGCATGTCCTGATGTTTAGAAGGCAGATACTTCCAGGAAGGATATCCCTCCTGCCTCATTCCCTGCTACTCCCTGCTCCGCTCTTATGTTTCAGGACATACCCAAGATCCATGGAAAAACACAGCACCAAAGGAGTTTTAATAGGAGTTATGCTTCCCCAAATTTGTACGATAAAGCCTGATTGTATCCATGAATGCTTTATGGGGTCGTTACCTGGGTCAGATGACAGACAGGTAGTCTCATCAACAATGTGGTTTTCGCTGACAAAGAACAGAGCACACACACCTCCTCATATCTCCAATTTGTGATGAACGATGTCCTCATATCCTTACCTCTGCTGATGCTTGCTTTTGTCTTCTATCTTGGTGCCCTTTCACAGACCATGCACAGCACTTGGAGAAACCCTCCTGATCTTCTAAGCACAAATTCACATCCCCTCATCCTTCACGGATTTCCAGTGCAAGACATATTTCCAATGCTACTGACCTCATACTTCACTCAACTTCACGCTCATATGGCACTTGTTTAAAAGATATCACACCTCTGAGCAGAGATGTGTTACTTGTGAAGACTGTGCAGAGCCATGCAAACCACTGCCTGACAGAAGGGGACATCCAGAGCATTTTAAATCAACACGAGGTAGGCCGCCAGATATGGGTTCCCTCACCTGTGTTGCTGTAGATGCAGAGTTACAGCACTGAGGTTTACCTTGGCATTACACAGACAGCAGAGTGTCATCCATAAGTGTCAACAGAGAGTCATCCAGCAGGAGGGTTTTGCAATTGGAATGGGTAAACAGATTATCTTTTGTTTTTCTTGTCTGCTTATCAATCACTGGTGATGTATAACCTACATCTGCACTCAGGGTTTGTTTAAATGTATGAAGGCAATATCCTTAGAGTCCTTTGCAAATACACTGAACATACGTTGGGAAAAATTTTGTTTAACATTTTTAAAAGAGGAAGACAGATCAAGAATACGGCATGCCTGCTGTCCAGTCCTGTCCACTACAGCAGTTTTTAGTACCCAATGGGTGGAGAGAGAAAGCTGTTTCTGAGGAGCATTTACCCCTTTTGAATGTTGCATTTGAATTGTGCAATTACAAGAACAGGGAAAGCAATACAAAAATCACAAAAAAGTGATTTTGATAAAAGCTTCATCCTTTTACAGAATCTAGAAGATACAGTAGGTGACTTTGCTGCATTTAGGCCTTGAACTTAATAGTCCACTTTGCAGGAGGTGTAAGGAATGGCACAAAATTACTGCAAGAGAAGAAAGTGGTTATTGCTCTGTTGACATGTGTACTTACACACATCTTTCTGGCAAGGTAAAATAGCCTACAGGGCAGCATTTTAAAGCCTCTTCCCACTACCAGAGGACACAAAAGTGTCACAAAGTGCTTTAAGTGGTTTCTCTTAAATTGTTCTCATCTTCTGGTAGTAAAGATTAGCACACAATTTAAGATTTTATGTGAAAGCTATCCTTTTGTCCTGTTTTCATAGCAAAACCAAAATCACCTCTTGCTGCAAGCTAAATTTCTTGTGGATCCTGGAAGAAAGAGTAAGAAATCAAGCACGGAATTGTGCAGATTTTAGAGCTCATTCTTGTGCTTTTGGTAAAGCCCTCTGTGGATCACAAAAATACATTTGTACTTATCATCATATGTTTGGCTTCTTCAGTTGCTGCCTGGAAATAAATATTGCACTAGCACATCTTTGGTGGTATTGTAAAAAAATCACAAGAGCATCTTAGGAATACTTCAATACCTTGAGCTTTGTCTAACAGGCTTACTCAGTGACCTTGGAGCAAGCACTGAACTCTACAGCTGGGAGGGAAAAGGGGGAAACATGGCTTTCAGGGGGAGGGCAAGCATGCCCCAGCCTTGCCTGGCTGTTTGCCACGGGTGGGGAATAGTTCGCTGACAAAGATGGGAAGTGCCGATGCCATTTTCCCCCAGCAAAGCATTAAAACTGTTTCCCCCTGCTACCAATGCCACTGGTTTTGAACATGCATTGAAAACCAAGGGCATCTGTTCTTATGGATTTAAAAACATAGTTTGCTTTATATATAGCAAGAATAAATCTGTTCAGTTTTTCTTCATTGTCAGACATGGCTCTCTTTGGGCTTATGGCCATTCATGTTCAAACTCCAATTGTTTTCCCTCCTGTTTCCCAAGTGTTGTTTTTTTAAAGCAGTTGTTCCTCTCTAACTGGATAGCTGCAGAAGTAAATCAGCTTCCATGTGTTTAGAAACAAAGGAACAATGAAACATTCAGCCAAGCTTGCCTCAACAGATTACTCTATATTTTATACTTTCAAGGCAATTTGCAACAGGAAAACTGCCCAAGAGCTCAGAGGATTTGGGAGGAGGTACTCTGAGCAGCAACTGTGACTCTCCTGGAGATTAGGGGCCAGATCCACCCCTCACTTAAGCTCCTGGAAGTTGTGCAACTGCCCAAATAGAGCTGGGAGAATAATTTGATCCGTTCTCTTGCAGTGGTATGCTGAGGGTAAATTACTGTGATTAATGAGTTAGGTTTGTCAGTTGAAGTTCGGAAATGGGGCATATGACAGCGGCTCCAAATTTCTCAGCAGAATAAGCAAAATTCAAGTGTGTAGAGATTCTGCTTATGGTTCTGGGGTGAGGTGAAAAAGCAAAGTGGGCCCAGAGCCATCAGGTGCCGGGATTCTGTTTTGCTGCCACAGGCAGCTGCCCAGCCTTGCTTGCAACATTGATGAGTTCTGCTCTGCCTTTCTCAGCCTAGGGCAGTTGTGTTATTTCCCCCCCTGCAGCCAACAGGTTTTACATGATCATCCTGTGGGCTGACAACAACAGGCAATGGAGGCCAGCTGCCAGACGTCAAGGCACTTCTGTTCAATTGCCTGGACACACGCTTCCGTAAGTACTAGGTGACACTTATACGCAGGGTCTCTTCTGTCTGGAAGCACTTAGCTCTTAATAAGGCTAGGGCCATATTTTAGACCTTGAAAACAATTTCCGGTTGTGTGATCTGAAACCCAGCAAAATTATTAAGCACATTGCTCTAAAACATCAAAAAGTGTCAGAGATGGAGGAGGGCATCACCTACATGCCTTCACTCAGGAGTGGCAGTAACGACATGGTGCGGACTCATCTCCCTAGCACTCCGAGGACATGCAGAAAGATACCAAACCCAGTTCAAAGATCTGGATTTATCTGAAGATAATTTCAACAGGCAGAAGGCAATCGTGTGGGCTGGAAAACAGGCAAGATGATGATTAGCACTGTACAAAAAAGGCACCAGAGATCAGTAATGCTGAGAACTATCTGATGAGCTGCTGCTGGGCTTGGAGCACAGGGTGCCGTGTTTCCCACCGTGCTGAGCAGCTCTTCTACCATTTGACCTTTGCACAATGACCAGCTGAAGGGCTGAGCAGAAGTGGTAACAGGCCCCGGCATCTTTCCCATCTGGTTTTCTGCCTTTCTTTGGCAGGAGGAGGATTTGGGTACTTGGCAAAGCCAGGGAGATGGTTTACCTTCAGCTGGCTGGACTGCTGGTGCTAGCAGATGTTTCCAAGGAAGTGAAACTTACAGCTTCTGTTGCTGTTTTAAAATAAGATATGGTTCTGGGGTTTGTCACTGGTATTTCAAAAAAGAGAATGTTTCAATAGATTTTTATACGAATTGAAGTATTCTTTATAGTTCTACAGTTTATTTAGGCTCTCCAAAATGTCATCTTTTTTTCCAGGCAGCATTTCCTCATTACCATCTCTTCAGACCTCACCTGATTTCTTTCTGGTCCTCAGCTCTGCCCTTAGGATAACTTCCTTTTGTTTTCTTACCGGTGTTCCACCAGCTTTCAGTTTTACTTTCTGATCTTCTTTCTTCATTCTTTTTCTCAGCTAACTAAACTGAACAACCAACACCATAAATATTTGCGATTTTGGTGATACTATATATAATGTAAAAAGGAGGGAGGTACAGGAAGGAAGTACATGTTATTAGAAGAAAAAGAGGATGTTCTGAAAGTACCTGAAGACAGATACCAGTAATGCTGGTATTGAAAAAAATAGCATATGCAATGGGTGAATGCTTTTCTGATCTGGATTTATCTGAGGGATGAAACATGCTCTGATGGAGGAACTTTGGTCCTAGCCACAGGATTTAAGACGATAACGTGACCATGCAAATAGAATGTGAACACAGAAGAAGAGACTTCTGTGTTCCTCCAGTGAACACGGCCCAAACATCCCTGAGCTGGGCTGTATGGGTGCACTCAACAGCCACGGTTAGAAGAGCACAGACTGGCAGACTGGGAGAGACATCAGCCAGTGGACAGTCAGTGGGGGGAGAAAATGCCAAGCGGAGGTTCATGTTACTAACACAAAACTGACCTACAAATGGGTAAGACCAGCAGATAAGGTACTGGATGAGGTTGGAAGCAATTTGGGTCCCAAACTTCTGTTCAGCTCATGTCCATTCAGCCCCAGCCCACTACCCTTCCGGACAGGTAAGCACAAGTCTCCACAGTGGTGCAAGCTGAGCTGCTGTGCCAGGTGTCATGACAGTCACATCCATCACTATTTGCTAGAATTTAAATCATTAAATTCAAATTTTAACAAAAATCTGAACCATCTGAACATAAAAAGAGACTTGTAGGTCTCTCACCAACCAAAGCTTCTGCTAATGATACCTACTGTACAAATGCCGTGCTCAGGGAGAGGGCTCCGAATAATGCCAATTGATTTTCCCCCTCAAGGTCCAGCAGATTTGCAGAAGAAGTCTCATAAGACACCTCCTCTACAGTCCTTATTTTCCTTTCAAAACCATGCTCAGGACTGCACCCCTCCTGTCGGTTCTGGGAGCCCTGTGCTGCCTTCCTGTCTCATGCACCCCAGAGAGATGCTTGCTGCGGCCTGGGCCACTTGCCGCGGGGCAGGGCAGGGCACATTTGCACCTCAGCTAAGGCTAAAGCGATGTGAAGAGGGCATGACATAAATAATTAGTCCCTAGAGATCTGCTGGGATGTTATCAGCACCTCAAGCTGCCCCTCGGGCACCTCCCCAGGCACTCCCAGAAGAGGAGGGAGCATGAATCAAGCCGAGCCAAACCTGTTCACGCCTTTAGCCAAAGCCTCTTGGCCTCGCCAGCAAAAAACACATGCCTTGAAGTACCTCAGGGAGTGGCCCACAGCAGCACATCCCGAGGCAAGAGGAGGAGAGGCAGGACTGACTGTGGAAAGCATAACGCAGGCTTCCCGGCAGGGGCTGGGCCAGAGCCGGCACCTGAGTCACCGCGGCTGCCCCGGGATGCCGCGCTGGGAGCGCTGCTCCGGCAGCACGATCCCGCCGGCCAGCACCGACCCACAGAGCCAGGGTGGCCCTGCCCCCAGCCTTCATTCCTAGTACCCGCAAGCTCACTCTGATTACAGTTTTTACAGAATGCAGAATGTTGTCTGGTAGATAAAACTGAACTGAGTGCAGAATTTGCTTTTTTCCCCCATCATAAGAGATGGCGATTTTTTCAGATAAAACAGCATTTAAAAGGAAATATGATAACAGTAGGGTTTTTAAAAAGCTTTTAACCAAAGTGATGTCATTAGTTATGATCCAAAAACAGTTTGCCACACAAAATCCAATTTTTAGTTGTTGTCTAAATCAATGTGAGGCTCATTTCTTCTGCTGTTAAAATCAATGGCAATTTGAGTTTAAGAAGAAGCTGGGTCCTGGTTCGGTAAAAATGTAAACCAGATCTTTCCCTGCTCTTTTTAAAAAAAGAAACCCATCACATCTTAACTATGTTACTTTCCCTCTCTTATAAATACATATTTCTAAAGAAGTTTAATCTTTAAGAAAGATTTTACTCTTTTGACTGAAATATTTCCTTTATATCACAGTACGCATAGAGATGGTTCTGTGACCTTTCAGCAACTACTTGTGAATTTCCCAAGTACACATGACTGGACAGCTTCCATGTAGGTGGTGGTTTTTCACAGCTGTGTGACTCTGGGGTCCCTTACACTGTCCATCCTAACAAGGCTCAGGAACGTTCCTGAGACTCTGGGAAGCAGAGCCATTGTGTCCCACCACCTGTGGGCATGCTGCAATCTGCAGTGGCCAGTCATGGCACTAATTTGGTCTAAGGCTTCACTGACAAATAGAAAAAAAATTGAACTGAGAGTCTAGTCAATACCTGCTGTTGTAGAGCTACTTTCTTTCAGTTCTATTTGTATGAGATCTGACAGCATGGTTTTCTTCCCCCTTGAACATTCAGCTCAAAAGAAGAGCTAATGTAGGGAAATAAATCTTTGATGCAGGAAGAAAAGAATACAAAAGAATAAAATCAGAAAATTTATTAAGTGTCTGGTTTTGAGATATTGCAGGCAATTAAAGCAGAAAAAGAAGACAGTATTTTCAAAAGTCTGTTTGAAATGAGAGGTGGAAACGAGAGGTCTAATCCAAGGTACTTTTCTAGAAAAGGAGACCATCAACAGGAACAAATTGTGGAAAGCATGTAGCACCCATACTTGTGTCTGTAGAGACAAATGACACTGTAGTTCATTGACCCCTTAATCCAGCACAAGTGCTTACTCAAGCTGGAAGGGGTGATCCATTCTTCCTCCAGCTCCCAGGCCTCAATCCCATTCTCTCCCTTGCACTTGACCTAAAAGTCCTTTAGTCCAACCCTCCTGCAGTAAGCAGCAAAGTCTTCAACTAAATCAGGTTGCTCAGAGCCCTGTCCAACCTGACCTTGAGTGTTTCCAGGGATGGAGCATCTACCAGCTCTCTGGGCAACCTGTTCCAGGGTTTTACTTAGTCCACAGCAATAACCCTACAGTCAATTATTCCAGCCCCTTCTTAGTCTTTCAGTTACCAGCATGTCCATGAAAGTTGTTAGCTGTCAAGGGAAGCAACCCATCTTACTGACATGTGGTCCACTTGATGCATTCTGGGGTTTACTGGGAATGAAAATTATACACATACAGTCCATTAGGCAAAACCTGAGTTTAAATAGCCAAGCTTCATTTTCTTAGAAGCCTTTATCACCTGTTTAAGGATCTAGATAACAGATGAACATGTTTACTGCACCCTACCAGGGCAGGTTGCTGGCACAGTTCTGCATGTGGGCAATTAGGTGTGTGATGTGCTGCAAGCATCAGCTAGGGATGAGTATTTTATAAAGCCAATGTTGCACATCATTCATTTGGGACGTGTAAGCTTCGCCTGCTGATTCATGTCAAATCAATTCTACATACTGTAGAGTACAATGATGCAGTAAGAAACACTGATAAATGTATTAAACAGAGGCACTAGTCTGTGGTGCTGATACACACAGAGTGGAGTTCAAAGCCCTTCAGTGCCTGTGTGGCCCATCCTGCCACCCCTGGGGAGAGTCATCCTTTAAAGCCCCAGCGCTGGGAACACTAAGCCTCCTTGTCAGAGCAATGTTCCGGAAGAAATCAGATGACTGCAGCTTTTAAGTCAGTCTGGCAGAGGCTAGGGTTGAAGAAAAGGGTAGGGGAACGGCAAGCACCTTGAAATAAAACACAGGGTCCAAGTAGAACAAAGCTATGTGTTGGAAGCAGGAGGGGTGGTTAGTAGTCTTGCCCACAGGTCACATCCCACGGGAGCTCCTTGTGGATGGGGCAGGACCTCTCTGCAGCAGGCACAGTGCTAACACAGCTGAGGAAGAGACGCGCTGCCTCAGCCAACCTTTGCATCCAGGCACTCGCGGGGCCAACGCGCATTGCTGCTTCAGTGTCAGAAATCAGCCAGCTTTATGAGCTGAAACACAGTTTTCTGCCTTCCTTTAAAAAAGACAACTCTCCACTATCAAAAGGAGGAGTTGGACTCAGTTATTCTGCCGTTCTGATCTTAATGGGCTTCATGCTGTTAGCGTTATTTGACAAGTCTTTTCTGTGTGGGTGGAAGCAGAAAGTCTGCCAAGACTCCAAAACTATGTGAAGAATGGGGATTTCTGATGAGAGCCTCTGATGATGAATCTCCTGCTACTGCATTCATGAGAAGGGCAGAAGTCTGAGCTCTGAGCTACCTTTTCTCTGCTGACAGTGCTCTCACTGCAGGGTTGGAACAAAAATGCGATGATTATAAAAAGTGACACGATCAGTGATCCATACAAGGGATATAACAAGGCAACTACCTTGTCAAAATGATATGAGGAGCGGTTATAGCAAAAAAGCAAATAACCTCAGTGATGCTTTTTTTACCTCGTAAAAGTAGGTTGAAGAAACCAGGATACATCAAAGCTGACAGTTCACTGAATTTGGCAGCAGTTCAAAGATATAACGTCTTGTCCATGCTGTGCAGAGCTCACACCCACTATCTGCAAGAGGTAAGAAACAAGGAGCACAGACACCTCACACGGAATAAAGGAGTGAACTGATTATTCTTCCCAAGTTTCAGAGGATGCTCTATGCAGCCCCTACACAGGAAATGTGAATAGTTAATGAGAAACTACTGTAATAAAATAACAACCCCCTGCCTGGCAGGTGGCATAAAGGAATTATCTAAAAAAATACACTCCATTGAGCCTCTAATGCTTCTCCTGGTATATAATAAAAAGACAAGAAGACCTGTTTACAAAGACCATCCATGTGTGTTAAGTCCATGCAAAAAGCTCCGTTCAAGTGAAAGGTGAGGAGGGTGTCAGGATATCACCCATCTGGAGCTAAAGCTTCAAAGCAGTTTTTCTCAGTGATAACTGCATCTGGAGTTTAGTGCATTTCAGCTCAGGCAATTTTTAACTTGCGTAATTATAGCATGTTGGTAGTGATACTGTAATTATGAGAACAGAGGCACTCTCATATATATGCCTAGAAGAGCTGCTGGTGCCGAGGAGAGCTGGTAGCAGCAGTAAGTGTCCTCACTATACACGGGACTACTTTAGTTCTTGTTAAAATGTGTGTAAGGGCTCAGACACCTGCAGCTGACCAAGTGCCTGTGCAGCAGAGGAGCTGAAAGCCCTCAGTCCCCAGCAAAAGCATAGCATGGTACCTTTGATCTGTGAAGGTTTAGACTGATGCACTTCTTGTCTCATTTCCAACAGAAAGTAAGAGCACAAACAACTTAATTCTGTGGGTTGATATGGTAATTCATTAAAGAACAGTAACTTGGCATTTCTGAGTTCCAGCTGTTTTGTCCGGATACAGAGAAGCCATCCTGGAGATGAAAGGGTCCAGGGACATCCCACAGCAGCCGTTCCCACACAGAGGCTGGAGGCAGCAGTGAATGAGCTACAGCAACTTTCAATTTTAGAAAAATTCAGTGAATAAAATTACTCCAACAATAAAATAAAAATAGCCTTTAGTCCAACCATACTAAAGAGCTTCCTTTTAAATGAGAAAAACACAATTACAAGAATACAGAATGCCTCTAAATTTGATTATATACAAATATGGTATTTAAAGTTATCAAATCATAACAATACAGCTATTAGACAGTGATACAGCCAAAGCAGAAAATGAGATCAAGTTCAGAAACAGAATATTTTTCCACAGAAATCACTGAAAAGATAAACCTTAAATGTAAGAGACAAAACTGTAGCAGGACTCAAAAAGCAGAACTTGCCTCATTTAAAATGGAGTTATGTGGGAGAAATAAGGACAGACAAAAAAACGAGTGGATCTCATCATTCCAGTACTTTCATAAAAGTGGCTGCTTAGAGGTGTGGATGCATTAATCTTCTGCTCAGGGAAGCAGTCAACATGACCCACATCACATCATCAGTACCATGAAGCTAAGTAGGATGGATACGGATGTGAAAGGTCACCACCTAGATTCTGACAACAGTGTAATCATGCCATCCTCCTTTTCAAACAGACCAGTAAACACAAGAAACCCAGCAATATCTGACTAATTCTTAGTCAGATATTGCTGTTCAAGTGTGAAAAGGAAATTTGTGTCAAAGGATTAGAAACAAAAATTACAGCAGACAAATACACAGGTTTTAGCAGACTGCAGCTTGAAAATGCTAGAAATGCAATAAATTATGAAAGCAGGAAGTTGGAAAGAAGACAATAGACCAAATTATGTACCAGAGGCAGAGGAGAAATGTTAGCTGTCATCAAAATAGGTATAAGGCCTAATGAAAATAACATAAAACTAAAAGAGAGGGCTGTAAGCTCAAACATATTTATACGTAAAAGACAAGTCTGGAGAAATGTCACCTCAGGAGCATAAAAAAGAATAGTTTTGGAAGCAAACCCAAGTATTTTAAATACTATTTTTATGCCAAAGTAAGTAGACACTTTGTTTAAAAAGAGTTGTGAGGAAGGCAAGGCGCTCAAGAAGAAATTAATGAGACTGACCAGAGCATTGTTTTAAATATAATTTATTTTCAAAAGTGTAAATCAGGCTTGTTTCTTTGAAGACCGGCCCCCAGAGACTGCAGTCTCTGCTCAAAGCAAGAACTCTTCTTTCCCACAACCCCATCACGACCTCCTGTGGACTTTAACATGGCTTTGGTTGGCAGTCACAGTCTCAACCTACACACTTGGGACGTGGTGATCTGTGGGGCTGGGGGTGTTCTTTTTGGCTGCTGACCTTGCACAGCAGAAATAGTTCAGTATCTTTGGATATGCTGAGGAAAATCTCACTCTGCCTAAGGGTGAGGGAATGGATTCAGTTATCTTTAAGACTTTTGCTTACTTACAACCTCATGATGAGCCCATGAGGCCGCTCTGGAGAGCGACCAGGAGTGTACCCAGTCTTTCCTTAGAGCTCCTTGGGTCATTATCAGAATTACTCCAGGGATGTGACATTTCTATACCCTTCTCCCATCTAAATATTTGAAGTGTATTATGCATGCACATAGCGGGAAAGAGTCCCTGCCCTGAGTCTACAGTGTGAGTGCTCAAAACAAGATAAGAGTGAGGGAGGAAGAGACGAATATCCAATATTATTTATCTCATTATCTACTTATATCTTGTATTGTTTCCAGCTGGGAAAAAACTTCATTCCTAGGAGAATAAAAGCCAAACCACCCATCCTTCCCCGGGAAAGCCAAAATATTTTTCATCTGACAAGAAGTAGGTTTATGTTAAAATACCTCCTACACAAAACCTGACCTGGATTGGTTGCTATATCACTCACCAAAGATTATTCCCAGTAGCTGGCAGGGTGCTGCTGGTAGCTAACAGCTGAGGAGCCCACCCAGGGCCCCCTCACAGTTCTCCTCAGGTCAGCAGCAGGGTTAGAAACATCAACAGCAGCCACTGCTTTGAGTGGCTCGCTCTTCAGCTGCACATCTCCAGAGGGCTCTTGTAAGATGGTCAGTGGGAATGGGAAAAACCCTAAACACCAGTTATTTAGTATGTTTTATTTTTACCTTGGCATTTTTTTTCCAATTGCCTGTAAAATACATTCCCAGCCTTCCTTTTTCCCAGGCCACGTGAGTGGAGGTCCCAAGAAGACTGCAAAGACCACAGGGCAAGGGCAGGTTCTGCCTTCCCAGGCGAGAGCTGGAATAATCCTTAAAAGTGGGAAAGGATATCTGAACACTTTATATCAGGCAAAAACATTACGCTTGCCATAGCACATGGGCTGAGCAAGTGACAGAGACAGCACATTGGATCTGCAGGTTCTCCTGGGAAGATGGGCAGGGGAGGGCTCAGAGCTGTGTACTGAGGCTTTAGTATCCTGCAGCCAGGAAGGCAGGCTGCAGGCTGGTCTGCACAGACAGTGATCCTGCAATAAAACAGACTATTAAGTTTGTATACAATAGTTTCGACTCAGACCAAATGTCCAGGTATAATGGTTTTCTCAAAATGCAGAATAGATTTTCTATAGACACTTAAGGCTGAAAGAGGAAAGGACTTATATCAGAATCAGAGTGCTCTGCAGGGAAACAGCCTCCTCAAAAACATGACTACAGGGATGACTTAATAACTATCCTGACTATCAGGAGTTGGCCACGAGTTCCACCAACAAAGCAGTTTGAATGGATTTAATACTTTAAAAATTCCAACACGGAATGACAACCATTCAGATTCATGTACATGTTTTCAGACAAACCAGAGCATTTGGAAAAATACTTTCCCTCATCTCTTTTTTTTAAAACATGATTTACTGCTTGCTCTAAGCAGTAAGACAGTGTTTTCTCTCAACAACAGGATTATCTCAAACAGTTTACCCTGGTTGTGATTAAAGAGAAAGGGACAGGCAGCACGGCACGTAAGAGGGATTGCAAATGCTGCCCATAACTGCTTCCCTAAATCAGAACACCTAACACTCTTCACGGAGATGCAGTGTTGCACTCTTACCAGCTCCCTTACACTGAGTAACATGACAGCTCCAAATCCCGGTCCCACTAATTCTGAGATTAAGAAAAAAATTGTTGACAGGCTGCAATGGACAATGATGGATTTATGATTCTTTGGAAGAGCACACATTGTTTTGAAGGATTAGATGTTGTAATCCATACAGTAAGTCAACAAAAAGGCACCATAGGAGGAACAGGCAAGGAGCAAGGCATCCGATTACTAATGCAAAATAATTCAGGTTATACTTTGTTCACCCCACTGTGATTAGCTTAGCTCTTATAAAATCACTCTCCTCCAGCAGAAGCTGCTTGCTATATGAAGTAACAATATAATATACTTTCCCCTTGAAGAGCTCCTATTCTTAACCAAAGATGTGCCCAGATTGTGAGGGGAATACCCAAAAGTAGGCAGGGAAGGAGAGAGCAGGGCCAGGCTCGCAGGGCTCTCTGGGGTCGGAGCGGAGCAGTGGGACAGAGGCACACCAGGATGACCCTCCATGCTGCCCCTTCCCTGCCACACTGCAGCCACTAGCAAACCCCTGGATGGGCTAAGGCGGGTCATGCCCTGCCAGAGCCTGGACAGCACTACCCACACACATTAGCTCAGCTAATCTCTGCATAACTCTGGGTTAAGTGACCACTTTCTTCATGCCCATTTTGGAACTACTTGATCATCAGAAACACCTTGTTATTCTTTCCGTGTCTCCTATTAGCAGCCCCAGCACTGCCATAGGAAAAAACTAGCTGGTATATAGTGGCAAGATTCTTGGGACTCATTATTTTCTGAACTCGAGGTAATTAAAGCTTTAGCAGCATTGACAAGGGTGGGCTTTAATCACATTTTCTCTCTCTGAGATTATGAGCAGCATGGTGAGAAAGAAGAACATACTAACACCAGTGACAGTGAAAATTGCATAATTACTTGACCTATTTGACAAGAAACAAATATTTTGGTCTTGTGGGACACTATTTGGGGTAAATCTGGCTCTTAAAATACACTGAAAATTTGGTGAGTTGATGCAGGTCTTCAATCCTATTTAATTATTTGCCTACAGCACCGCACTCTGCAGGGAGATGTAAGAGGAAGACAAAATGCCGAATAATAACTGCTGTTAATGTAAAATGCATGAAAATGGATTAAAAACATAGGGCCAAGCATTTGCTTCTACTCTCGCCTGTGAGAATATTGCAAAAAGCACCCTCAAAAGTTAAGACCAGATTGTAACATGATCATACCTCAGAACAGAGAGTGAGCGCGTTCACACCAGTTCCATGTTGGAATTTCAAAATAGCAGCTTCATCGAGTCAAATGCTTATGAGACCTGAAAATACAAAATTGTGAAGAAAGCCTTGCTTGGAAGCTTTTTCTACAAAGATTAAATACTTAGAAGTTAGACAAAGTTGTACAGACAGCATCAAGCATTTGCGGTCTGTGCAACAGAAGAAAACACCATATTCAGAAGAAATAGATGCTGCAATTTCAAGCCTGATTCTTTAATCCAGTGTTTGATTAGGAACAGTAATCGCTTCCCATTTATTGTGCTGATAAAGAACATGGGGCTGCCACAGTCAGTTTGGATGGGTGCCAAGGCAAACTCAGGCAGAACTGAAAAATCCCGTTAAGATGACTGAGTGGCAAATGATGGTTATTTATTCTAATCAATTTGTTAATTTATTTCTGGAAAAACTGGATTAATTTGTTCCTAATCAAAACAATGACCTATTCATTACAGTGTGTATGATGAACTGCTACTAAATAGGCATAGCTAGGATTTCTAACAATTTTTTAAAAAAGACAGACTTGGTAACTCACCCCCCAAAAGAAGACCATTTGGGCTTGTTTCCCTGGAACACACACTAACCCTTTATCCAGGCTAATTTCAAACACCATGCTGGTGGGCCTTCTACTCCGAGCTCTTTTGTCCTCTCAGTGCTGCAGCACTCACTGACTTTTCACTCTACTTTCAAATGTTCCAGCTGTTCTCCTACCCATGCTCTCAAGCACAAGTATCTATTTAACCTCTTCCCTTTGTGTATCATTGATTTAGTGAGGATAGCCCTATCTGCTGAGGCCTCTTGTTACCTCTGCTGCTGCTGCCTAGGCTGGGTCACCCAGGACTTGGCTTTTCAGTGCTCAGATTCTGCCTCTTCTCTCTCAAAAGGTAGGATTACCTTTAGTCATGAGATGCAGGTAAAAATTATATGCAAGGTATAACTTATTTTACATCAGCCCTAGCAATCCCTCTGTCTAAATCCTGAATAATGTTTAATTTGCCCTTCTCTGAACTCCAGCCTCATTGATTCCACTCTGATAACAAGGTCTCTCAAGCCCCTCCTGAGTAAATATACCAGCAGCAATTTCATCAGTGCTCAGTGGAGAGGTCAACGGTAATGCCTTCACTCCTGACAAACCTGCAGATGCTCCAAGAAGACGAGGATGATGCTGGGACTCAGTACATCTGCAGCCCAGAATGACACTGGCCAGCTCCCACCCGTATTAAATGCCAAACATTTAGTGCCAAAACACTTGGCATCGTTTGCTTAGGTCTCCCAAATGGGTAATTCTGAAATGACATTTCCCATGCTGTGACCTTGCTCTTGTTCTCTGACTGATAACAGCATGAGCACTTTGGAGAGACCAGGAGAGGGAAGAACCAGCAGACCAGCTGGCAGTCTGAGAGTCTCACACTGGAGCCAGGCTGGCAAAACCAAAATCCCACCCCCCAGCCTCATCATTTCCTCCATCAGCTGTTGTGCCTTCCCTCTCCAGTGCCAGTTACTTGGCACCCTGGGCATACAGAGCCTCATTAAAACCCCACCAGCATGCGAGAGAGGCAAGCTCCACAGTAAAGGGAGGCACAGCGGGTATGTGCCAGCCTCTGGTGGGCTTGGGGCACGCTTCCCTGCCTGTGGGACACAGCGTGGGGACCAGACAGCAGCACATCCCTTTCCTGCACAGGGTGCTGCTCACTCCCCAGCTACGCTCCCTGTGCCCTGCTCCATCCCTTTTTGCATCTCAAGTTCTTATTTTTTTATTTTTAAACAGCCAGATTGAGTCTTAATTATTTAAGCACCTTCCAGATTTAGAAAGCTGTTTTGGCTGTGAAAATAACACTCGGTGCAATCATCTCTCATCAATAAACCATGGAAACAAATGTGTACGCCTGTTGGGAAGGAATTTTATTTAAGGCATACTGCAAAGTGCTTTAAATAAAGCGTGAAAGATGTGACAAGACCTAATGCTGGTCATGTTTCAGTGACCTCAGGACATTTTGGCTCAAGTGAGAAAAAATGGGACCTGTGCCTTATTCAATTAAGATGGCTTGACTTCTCACAAATTGGAAGGGATGCCTCAAAAACATCCAAAACACAAACCTGGACAAAGGGCCTTCAGAAAGGCACACTCACCTGACAGTTGTGCTGGTTTTCGTAGGGTTTGGGGTTTTTTTTTCCAAAGTGTTAAAACACATAGGCAAGGACAGCTGTGAGTATTCATACTTTACTGAAAACTGCTATAAAGCCTCAAATCACACACACACACACAAATCACACAGGGGTTTAGTCCTTCAGGCAAATAAAGATTTGAGCTTTAAAACAAAAAGAGGAAAAAACCTTTCCAACACCAACCAAATAGCATTCCTAACATCTCATTCTAATAAAAGAACTAAGATTGAAAAACAGTGGCATAGTCTCAAGGTTTACTATAGTGATAAATTTTCTTTTGTCCCAGTAAGAGCTTAAGGAAAATAATTTCAGATCCCACTGGGAAACACTCTGCATTACTGTACTCATAGAATCATAGAATATGCTGAGTCGGAGGGACCTCCCAGGATCATTGAATCCAACTCCTGGCCCTGCACAGGACACCCCAAGAGTCACAGCACGTGCCCAACAGCATTGTCCAAACACTTCTTGAACTCTGTCAGGCTTGGTGCCGTGATCACTTCCCTGGGGAGCCTGTTCCAGTGCCCAAACACCTTCTGGGTGAAGAACCTCTTTCCTGATATCCAACCTAAAACTCCCCTGACTCAGCTCCATGTCGTTTCCTCGAGTCCTGCCTCTGGTCACAAGAGTGAAGAGATCAGTGCCTGTCCCTCCACTATCCCTCGTGACAATGTTGAAAAGCGCAATGAGGTCTCCCCTCAGTCTCCTCTTCTCCAGGCTGAACAGACCAAGTGATCTCTGCCACTCCTCATACGGCTTTTCCCCTCAAGGCCCTTCATATCCTCGTGGCCCTCCTTTTGACGTTCTCAAATGGCTTAATGTCCTTTTTATATTGTGGTGACCAAAACAGCACACGGGACTCAAGGTGAGGCTGCCTCAGAGCAGAGCAGAGTGGGACAATCACCTCCTTTGACCAGCTGGTGATGCTGCGCCTGATGCACCCCAGGACACAGCTGACCCTCCCGGGACCTGTTCTTGACTATTTACAGCCCAGCATCACCTCTGGGGACTGTTTGCACACTGAGTTTCAATCAGGTGAGGTGAGGCTGCAATACATTGCTTCAGCTAAATGACCATGGACATTGGCTTCAGTAAATTACCATGGACATGGTATCACTGCCCAGGAGAAGCTACTGGATGTTGGGTTGGCATAGCCAGTTTTGATGGTTTCAACCAATCAGCTGTCTTCTACAGCTCAGGGAAAGCTCCAGGAAACCCTTTTTACTGCAGCTTTCTAAAATTGCTAACTGCTTCCCATAGAGTGGAGATACTTGATCTTGAATAAACCCCATGCAAATTGCTGCTTGACTCTTCTCCTTTGCAAAGCAAAGCTGCTCTTTATTTATGTAACATTTTCATTTAATTAGCAAAGAGACGGAACAAACTCTTAGGGAGGGGGAAAAATTTAAAAGGTCATCTTCCATCACGAGAGAATATATGAGAGAGGGAAAGAAACAAACTGGTGTCTTCCCGTTGGCCATACTAACGCCAAGGCATCCTCACTATTGCCCCGTTAGGAACTTGTGGAGGTAATGAAGGGTCTGGAGAGCATGGACAGAACTTTTCTTCCTCTGTTGAGCATCCCTGCAATTGGAAAGGAGCCAAAGAGGGTGCTTTGAGATTCCTTCCGACATCTGACACTGTGGGGACCGGCTCAGCATATGCATGTAAATTACACAAAACCAGCGGTTTTATTATACGACCAAGTTAAAATACTACCTACTTAATTGCAGCCAGAGCTTACATTCAAAAATGCTGTCACGTTGCAAAGCCCGTTACTTCAAAACACAGGAAACATCAACTACATCTGCCCGGGACCTTTAATGCAGGCCTGCGGCTCATCTCATTATGACAGTCTTTAATTACATGGTCCCATATTGTTTTTCACAGGGGCCCCCGGCTCCCACGGCCCGGGCTGAGAGCCCTCAGGGCCCGAGGAGCCGCTCTCTGTTCCCCTGCCCGCCCGGGGGCGGGAGCGGGAGCGGGCGCGGGCCGGACCTGTTGGACTCGGCGGCTCCGGCCCCCGGGAGCCCCCCACGAGCCCCGCACGAGCCACCCCCGCCGCCGGATTGGCTCTCTGCGGCCGTGACGTCATAGCGCCCCGCCGCCGCCGCCCGTGAGCCCCCCGCACCACTCTGACGTCACCGTCAGCCCACGGCCGGCGGGGGGGCGGGGCCCG